>PVJO010005090.1:0-102311 GCA_004026905.1 Hystrix cristata | reverse complement strand
AGAAAAATCAGGCTATCTGTCAACACCAGGGATGAATTCTGGCCTAGCATTTTTCCAGTGGAACTGAGTATTATCTGTTTTTCTTAAACTTAGATATCCAGTATGGGTCAATCCCTACTTCCACCGCCTGTTTTATACCTACTGTATTTCACCTTCACTCACTTAAATTACTTCCTAGAACCTGTAGGTATTTTAGTACCTACCTGCAAACTGAGAGAATAAAGCCAAGGAAAGGAATTGCCTAGAAGATGTGTGTGTGCGTGTGTGTGTGTGTGTGTGTGTGTGTGTGTATCCTCAGAAAAAAATTATATTTATCAGGTTAATTTTGACAATGAAGTTTTCACTTTATGCCCACTTTAGAAGCTGTTTACTTGGAAATCATTACCTGCTTTTTTCAAAAGGTCGGTGCCACCTAAACCTCCTGAGACTGGGAAAATAAAAGACTTAGATTTCGAGTGCATATAGATGGATAAAATAATGGCATCTATTATATGTATGTACACATGTGACGTATGTATCTATATATTAGTTCCCTTACCACCCAGCAAGTTTGTCAGTATCTTTCTGCAGCAAGGCTTAGTTAGAGAAGATCCGACTCTCGAGTTACAATTATGAAAACAAAACTGGTTTCTTCTTAATTTTGTGGATACCAGGTTTGCATACAGCATTAGCCATTTTCCTGTACATTTCCATTAGTAATGTCTTTGCTGATTAGTTTTTTTCTAAATTAGCATGTTTATCCATTAGCATATCAATATTGCTGCCAACCATCCTCTTAATTTTTAGTTTTCTTGTTGCAACAAAAAATTTTTTTGCCAATAAAAGCAGGCATTTCTTAAAGCCTTAATTAACTCCAGCACAATTCTTTTTGCTTCTTTAATAATAATGTGTAATATTTACTAAGATTATAGATTTTGCCTTATTCAAAAACACCACTCACTTGAATAAGCAAAATCTTCACATTTTCAGATTTGGCATTAACTCAGTCTTCTCTTGTTAAGAGAGTTTCCCTGATTTCTGAAATGCTTTAGAAATACTTTAAATTTTCAAGATCATGTCAATAAAGCTTCAAAGACAAGGATTCCCTAAATCTGAGAATTTTTCTACATGATTATTGAAATAAGGTGAATTCTAAGTAAACATCGTGAAGGGAAAAAGATGGTCACCTAAACCTGAATTCTCTTAGCATGGCCTCTTTATCCTTATTATTTCACCATAAATAAGTAGAATTCTGGTTGACTCATAGATTTGATGTGTACAATTATATAAATTTCAAGTCACCTACAAAGGATAAGTAACCTTATGTTTGACAAAGTACACAGGAAGCAAGTTAAAATATACAGTTTGTTAATGACTCCTGCCTACACTGTTATTCAAGGTAGGTTTTTTGACCATAATAATTAAATATCTGCAATAAGTTTCTTTTCTGCTGAGCTGGGTAGACTGTTGTTAAAGAGTTATGCTTACCCAATTCTAAGCACTGTCTTATTAAGGTAAATGCTAGTAATTATAAATGTTTATGTTTAAGTGCAGGGTTTTTTTTCACACCTTTCTGGTGATTAAGAAGGAAAACTGGTGAAGAAGTTGATGGTGTTGATAACTATATCTCACGTACTGTTTGTGGGGGTGTGAATTGTCACGGTCTTCCTGGAGGGCAATTTGGCATTATCCCTCAAATGAGGATACCCTTTGGCCTAAAAGTTCTACTTCTGAGAATTATTCCTAAGGAAATAATTGGGGAAGAAGGCAAAGATTAATGTGTGAAGATGTTCATAAAAGTGGGAAAATGAAACACAATCTTGCTACTCGTGAATAGAAAACTGGTCGTATTATTAAAGGCCATATAATGGAATACTAGAAAGCCATAAAAATGGATTGAGTGACAATCTCTCTATCTAGAAATGACAAAAAAGGCTAATAGTTTAGATACATTTACTGAATAATGTACACGATTTAATACACAAAGCTATATTCACATAGATGATTTACATGCTAGAAAGTTATAGACCAAGACAACAACATTGCTAATCTCTGGTAGTCCAATTATGAAGGCATTTTCACTTTTTAATTTTTATTTCCTTCTCTACGGTTTAACATTTTCACAACTAGCAAGTTTCGGTTAACAACTGTCTATTTCATACTTTTCACAGTGCTGTGTTGCGGCACTCAAACACTTAGTTTTCTCCTTTCTCTTTAATCTCCCCTCGAGGGACCTGTCTGCTGTGTGCAGGCTGGCTGAGGACTGCAGCCCCCTGCTTTGCAGGCTGCCAGAGAAACCAGATATCTCTTGGAGCTGCTAGTCTCTACTGGCTCTCTTTCCCCCAGGATGTTGATACCCAGACAGTAACTCAGAGGTGTGGAGGGCACTAACTCTAAGACTCACTCTCGGGGCAGAGGAGGCATCGGACCCAACTGTTCAGCTTTCAGTAAGCTGGCACCTGCTACAGATCCTGCTATTCAGTTGTGAGAGAATTCTGGGTTTCGTCCTTTGTCTTCCTCCTCCGATTACCTACCAGTTCCATCATCCCTTTCTATGCTTTTACTTAATCTCCATTTGACTTTTGATGACCATAGTCTGCTTCTGATTGATGTATATTTTTGTTTTATTAATACAGTAAAAAAAACTCTACAAGAAAAAATGTGTTTTTAATTATGACACGAGTGGAATAACATGCAAGAATTAGATACAAATCAAAATATCAAAGTGAAAATTAAAAAAGGAAAAAATTCTTCTCCAAGATTCCTAATAAGTAAAGTGTACGGAAACCTGGCAAGTTAGGAGATGGACAAAGAATAGGGGTGAAAGTAAAAGTCCCAATTGATATGTGACTGTGAGGACCTTGTTAGACTAATTAGCATGTGTCAGGGAGAAGTTCACATCTATATTTTGCTTTTAATAAAATAAAACAGGGCCATATTAAGAGTTTAATTCTTATTGTTCACTGTAGATTTATTGAACCCTGAGTCCCTCAGGGAGGACTGGTTAATATATTTCATATGAAATAGGTATCTTCTGTATTGGCAAATATTATATTTTATTCATTTTCAAAATGCTAAATTATCCAGCTTTATGTATTTCCCTTAGTAAGATCAAATCGATTCACGGAGTCACAAATAATAAAATCATAAACAAATATTACTGAGATAATGCAGAAAGAGTTCATACCATGACTTTCTCTAAGATAAAGACATAATGCTTCCTTTTTAAATACCAGAATAACTCAAGTAAAGGAATTCTTTAAACTTTTCCAGTATTCATATCTAAGAACATAAAATATTTTCACAATACAAGTACATTTACCAAGAGCAAATGTTTAAACAAAAGAACCAGAGTTCTTAATGAAACACCCTCAGGAAAATGTTTAAACTTTGCCCTTAAGTTTACTTTGTTCACTAATAGGCTTCTATTTCGAGTAGAGAGTAGGAAGGGTAAGTTCAATGTGTTAATAAGAAAAAAGTAATAATATTTAATTAATTCTGGCTGAACACACATGGTTTAATATACTTGGCAATATCATTCCATCACATGATATGATAATTTAATGGAACTTTTTTATTTAAATTGCTGGCAAGTTTATGAAATTATAAAGCAAATAGGCCATGCACTTGGGTGTAATTGACTGTATAAATGTGTTTTATACTATACTGTTGGCAAATTAGCCAATCCCTGTCATGGAATCAATTATTATCTAGCTGAATTCCACAAACACAATAGCAGAAATATTGCATTTATACAAAAAACACTATGATTGTTAATCTTACACTGTGCATCTTAAAGCAAGGCAATAAACATTTATACACTGGATAATCGTCTTAAGATAATGCCACTGCCAAATGATGCACATTTAAAGATTCCTTGTTGTTGGAGACAGTCGTTTGTGTTTTATTTGTGCTTGCCTCTCCGGATCAATGAAGAGGATAATGGAAGCTTCAGTAGTTCCAGTCAAGTAGGGGTTCAGGCATGTGACCTCCATTTAAAAGATGCACACTTCCCAGAGCAAATACAATTCAGCACAGGCATACCTTTTTGGAAATAATAACAATGTCTTATATTTAATTAGAGCTATCATTTTCCAAATGCTCTCATGCACACTCTATCTTGTTACCTTTTAGAGGAAAAAGCTGTGTTATGGATGACTGAAAGAAAAACTGATCTGTTTTTTGTCTAGTTTAACGTACTCGGCACAGTTTACCTTGACATGGAAGGCGTAAGGGACAGGCTTCCACATGCTACTTTGCTTCTTCATTTGTCCCTACAATATTTCCAGCCAAAGGTCCTGTAAACTGCTCATTGGAAAAATTCCCGAGGCCAGCTTCTCAGATTCCAAAGCTCAGAAGTTGTCCAAGGATGCAATGAAATCTTGTGGTACGTGTTTTAAACGGAACTCACTGAGCTGAAATGTGCCTTCTCCCAACAGTGGCCCTTCAACTTATGTTTTCTCATTTAACCAGCTTAAAACTGTGAGACTGACTTTCTTCATTTGTTTGGTGAGAAAACTCAGACTTAAGGAGTCTGGGGGATTTATCCGAAATTAAACATATATCAAATAGTAGAGTTTGTATGACCATCAAATTATTTGTTTGATTCAAAACCTTATTCTTTTCCTACGATGAAAATCTAAACAGCAAATCTGTCACGTAGACCCTGAAAAAGGAACTAAGTCTGAAGAAATGCTAACATGAATTCAGCAGGAAAAGTGTTAAGCATATTCCCTACAAGAATACTTTCTCCTTGAAGAGAGAACATTCTTTTTCTTCTCACCATTTCAACAGGGAGCAGATTCTTTTCGATGCCATCTCTTCTTCGTTACTTTTGTTTTCATATTCATGTTTTAACATTCCATTTGTTCTAATACAGGTCTCCTGCTTTAAGATTTTAATCCTTGTGGATTAACACAAGCAGATTTATCTAAATTTGTATCTATCTATATCTGTATCTATCTATATCTACATCTATGTTTATATCTACATATCTATATCTATATCTGAGGTTCAGAACAGGCTATTGCACATAATAAGCTTGCAACCAATATTAGCTATTACTGTTATTATATTTCAAATAAGACTTTTAGTCTAAGTAGCTTTTATTCTTCTCATCTTCTTGGAGAACCTGATTCGTAAAGACCATCTCCTTTGGGAAACTGTGATATCTGCTGTATCATCCGGGACGTGGCAGGTAGATGGCTCCTGTCTGTACCTCAATAATGCTTTGTTCATATACATAATAACTGTTTTCCTGAGTTTAAATCAAATGTCGATTTAAGTGTATGTATCACTTATTAAATGTTAATGTTATTAAGAGCATACACAAAGTCTTAATATTTTGGGGGTCTCCAGAAAGCCAGTCAAGTGCCAGTCATTTAATAGAGATACAACAAATGATTGTTATGATTGTTGGTTGGATAAAAGACACTTACTACATGACATAAGAAAATTAAAAGACTGCCGTGTGATGCATCTGAAAACTTAAGGGGACTTTATAAATTTTTAAGAATCCTAATACTCTACTCCCACCTCTGACAAATTTTGTCCTAGGTTGTTGAACAGCAGAAAACCCTGTCCTTCTCCAGTGCAGTAAGAAATTGGTCCATTCTAGTTTTTCTATATTATCCTTTTTAGACAAGAATGGGTGGGGTAGAAATAGTCTATCTTACCCCATGTTGCATATATTTTAGAGTTTGAAATATCGTATAGCTGTGCTAGTAAAATTCAAAAAACATTTCATTCATTTGCATGTGATTCATGCCAGAGACCTGCCAGAAGAGTGGAGATATGAATCAAAAAATGTTTTGATTCATTATTCCCCATATAGAAGTAATTATCTATGCCCATGAGATTCTCCCAAAGGGACAGCATGATATTTAAAACAGAAGAATTTATAGCTCTCACACATATTTGCATCTTTTTAGAAGTTGATAATATTTTGAAAAGAATTGTGTGGAATATATGAGTGCCCTCAGGCCTACAGAGTTCCAAAGAATCTTGCCAAATATTACATACTAAAGAACTCCAACTTGATTGGCAAACCTAAACTCAAGCAATGGGTGTAGAATATTAACTTCTCGAAGTGATAGCCCTTACAAGTACAAATGACGGCTCTTACAGCCTAGGTTTTCTTCAGGACATTTCTTATGTGGGTTTTGGTACTTCCCAGGTGTCAGAGGGAATGAGAACTAATTTAAAATGATTGATGATTTGGCAACCATCAAATGAAAACGATTCACTCCTTCCCTCTTTGGCAGTCAAAACTCAATTTGGTTTCCCCCTTTCTGTTACCCATGAAAGTAAGATTTTCTAAGGCTTAAGTAGAAGCTGCTGAATAGTTTTCTTAAGTGACTTCAGCTGACTTGCCAAAATCGGAACTGGGAGAGATGTATGGTAGGTTACGGGGGCTGATTAGTTACCCAGTTCTTCACACAGTTCAACAGTAAGATGAAACTGCAGGACCGCTCAAGGTCGCCATAACTGTTTCACTTTGTCCAGAAAACGGTTCAGTTCCAGTTGTTCTTGGAGATTTTAATAAGCTCAATTTTTAGCTACAAGTTCCTTATCCTTCGAGCTGCAGGTCTCAAAACTTTCTTAGGTGCTTATTTCAGCAACTATATCCTAGTGTTTCTCAAAGCTTAATCTTGTATGAATTTCCGTGGAGCTTTGTTAAAATGTTTGGATTCAGAGTGTGGGAAATGGGGCCTGCATTTCTAAGGAGCTGTCGGGTGAGGTACTAGTGTACAGACCACACTGATTTTCAAGGGTCCAGATGTGACTCTCTGCCCTGGGTTGGTCCTTCAATGCTTCCTTGGGGTAACTCAACTAAAATGCCAGGGGAAACTGGAAATTAAATGCTTTGGAATAGTAGCGTAGGGCAGACATTCTGAGAAGAAATAAAAAAGATTCTTCAAAAGCCACTTGGAATTGAAAGTCTTAGAACTCGGGAGAAGATAGCTTCTGATCTCTCCATTGTGCCAACAGAATTCTAGCGTTGTCCAGGTTCACAGCCTTTCTCAGCAACATTTCGGTATCTCAAGAATGAGAAGAGTTTTTTTAGAGGCTTAATTTCACGTGTCTCAAACCTGAAGTCCTTTTTTGGGCTATAATGGACAATCTTTCAACTCCTGAAGATAGTCTAAATAATATACTAAACTTCCACTTGTAAGGTCCTTTGAGGGTACTGTTTGTACCTCTTCCAGCTCCGCTGCTGTCCCTTTTCTGTACCTGCGAGGGGAGGGGTGTTTCTGGTCAAGTGGGAATCTGCTGGTCTCAGGGGTTTCCAGGCCCGCACCCCTGCGGCCTCTACAGCGAGATGAGCGACTGAATCATCCCTCGGAAGCGCAGCTTGCTTGCCTCAGGGGCCTCTTGCCCGCGTGCGCTCTGCGTTCCGGCCGGGGCTCCAGGGAATTGACTTGAGATGGGTTGTGTTATAATTATCTTCTATCAAAGTCAAGAAACATCACTTATTTCCAAGAAATGCCACTGGTTCCAAAAGAGGGACAAAGATGAGAAGGAAGGTAGAATTAAGATGGAAACAAAGAAGGCAGAAAGAAAATGAAAAGAAGGAAGGACGGTTAAATAAACGAGTACCTCTAAATGGCAGAAAACACCTCCATGTTATAATGGTAATGTGTGCTCTTGAGTTGTTCTCTGCTATTTGGTGTAAAATAATCGATCGTGTTGAATACAAGGAATTTTTGATGTTGATTTTTTGCTTAAATAAAACGAGATAAGATGGAGTCTGGCGTGTTGGCACATGCCTATAGGGACAAGGGAGGGTGAAGCGGAAGCATCGCGGCAAGTTCAGGGCCAGCCTGAATTACATAGTGAGACCCTGTCCCACTTCCCGAAAGCTGAGATGGGATAGCCCCTTTGTTAGGAAAAGAAAATGAATCTCATCAGTTTTTCAGCCACATTAGTGTTTGTTCACCTTCTGAAATCCCAAAGAACAGATAAAAAATAATCTCTTTGTGAGCAGGACATACACCAGGTAATTCGGGTTCAAGTAGATTGGCTTCTGTTCCTATTGCAAAGAGGAGGCATTCATATATAGATGCTCACTGTATCCTTACTCTACCTTTGAATGAGTGGTAGAGTTATAAATAAAATGTTGTTCAAAGAGATGTATAAATAAATTGACATAATTAGGTGTCATAATTAGGTGCCCATTGCTGTTTCAGACACATTTACATAATTGTCAGTGCTGCAATGAAAATAATTGTTTGCCAGGATTGCTTCTCTTAAGACTGATAGTACCTTACTTAGTGTGGTTGGTTCTAAGTGGTTGTTTAGAAAATATTCTAAACTTTGATGTGGAATCACTGAATACAGGCTTATACTTTGATTTATCAAAATTTCCTTTTCAAAATTAATGCGAAGGACTAATAGCTTGTAATTGCAAATGTCACTCAGGTGAAATTTGAGGAAAATAAAAGTATACAGTATATATACACACACGTGTGTGTGTGCATAGGTGTGTAAAAGTTTATGCATACATATGTATTTACATAATTATATGCATATACTTAGATAACTTTTGCTGTAGGTTTTGGCTTTTATAATGCAGAACTCTTTGAGTGTTAAAGCATTCCTTATTAATGACTAACTTCCAAGGTCAACTGGAATACAGCAGTTGAAGGAAATTAATATGATTCTGTCTGAAAGAGGAAGGGAGGGCAAAGATACTTTTGTAGCCATTAGATCTCTTTATTAATCTCCTGCCTTACAAACTCGATTTTCTCAATTCTCCGTATGTCCTCACATCTTTGCTCATGTTACCATCTCAGAAGGTTCTATTTTGGCCATCCTGTTTTTAAATCGGGCTCCCCATTGGGCATATATACACATGTCATATTCCACTCTACTTTGTCTGTTTCCATAGCACTTATAACCTTTTATCAGTCTATATGAGGTACCATTTAATTATGCTTATTGTTGTCTGTCTCTTCACTTGAAAAGTAAGTTCTAGGAGGCAAAGATCTTAGCTCTTTATTTTCTTTTAGTGTGTGTTTTTATTTTTATTAGTACGTGTTTGCTGTACACAATACATTCATCGTGGGTATTTGGTACATGTATATGACACATTTTAATTCCTTTTACATCCCCTGCCCCGCCCCCAAACATCTCTTGCTGTTTAAAAAAAATGTAAAAAACAGAGGCAAGAAGGAATCTATTATCTCACACAATTAAAAAGTCTGAGAATAGTCACATGTAGGCATGGCTATATCCAGTAATTTACATAATAAGAATGTGATGTGTTTTTCTTTCTTTCTACTTTCCTTTCCTATCTAGTAGACTGAAGTCCTCTAAAACAAGTATCTTGTTCTTTCATCTGTCTATTCCTAAGGCCTAGCATAATACCTGATTAAATAGTAAGTGGTTAACAAGTACTCAATTAATTATTGGGAAAACCACTACGTTGTGCTAATCTTAATTTACCAAGGACGAGACTATAATTTCCAGGGAGTATAGCAGACCCATTCCATTGGGTAGAAAAAACATGTGTAGTATGAAAACAACACCAAAGCAAAAAACCATGAAAATATTGTAATGAAACACTCTTCTATCATCCCTCATTATTAGCTGCTGAGAATCATTGTTTTATTAAGCAAGACTTTCTTTTGGTGTCATATGTGACTACTGACCTTACTTTTATCCAAATAATTAATCAACTGCCTTAGATAAGCTTTAAACTGTTTATCTTTCCCTCTTAACACATTTAAAAATAAAATTTATTTTCCCACTTTCTTATCATAAGTAAAATCTCTATAATAATGTGATAGTGCACATTACTGTATATAATAAGTAAGGATGTATTTCTGGTTATCTTGTTTCTTTCGCACAGTCGGTGAGTCTCAGACTAGCTCTACGTTCTTTTGATAACTATACTTTTTGAAATTTTGTTATCTGGTAGTCCAAAGAACAAATGCAAAATTCTTGTACATGTTGATTATGTTTACCTACTGAAATATCAGCCATTTATGGTTCTAGTATCTATTTTTTTTATTACTTTCAATCAAATACAGGATCTTGCATACGCTGTGCAAGGGCTCCACCCCGGGCTAGGTTCACAGCCCTGTTCTGAGTCTTGATGCACATTGCTTGTGAGCAATTTGTGGATCTGGGAATGTCTTTATACACGCTTTCTTCCTGACCAAATCAAGGAAGCGCAGGAGCAAGGAAGGATTCATCTGATTATTTAAAACAGAAGACTTGAGTTACAACCCATTTTCCAGGCCACAGACTGACAAAGTTCTTCACACTATTCTCAGAGATTTTCTTTTGATTCCACAGCAGCAAAGTTTTGGACTCTCATAGCAGTTAACTCCATCAGATGAATGTTTATTGTGCTAAAATATTGTGCCTGACATTAAGTAAAGTGGGTGCAGCTCTCTTGTACTAACTGCCCTCTTCTACTACTAATAATAATTGATGCCTCTTCTTATTGTAACATCATTTAACTTGTAGGTAGACAGTTATATCTCCCCTCAGCCTCCTTTGATGTGAATGAGTGTTCCCATGCTCTCAGCCTTTTCTCCCAGGTCTTGTTTTCCAAACCTTTTATCATTTTTGTTAGTCTCTTCTGAGCTGCCTACCGCCTATCTTCTTAAAGAAAATACTGTGTGTGGTAGCTTCACCTGAAGCAGAACCATTTCCTCACACAGCAGAATCAGGTCTTTTGTTTAAGGGATTTTTCTTTTGAGCTACTGCATAAAGCCTCTTTTCTATCCTACAGGTGGGTTATACTGTTGCTTAATGGTGTTCCCCAGTTTTAAAGCTATTTGGAAATTTACCAAATGTCATCATCAGACCCTTGCACAGATGTACAAAATATAATGAAGCAATTATTTAAAAGAACATAAAACTAATTGTTTAAAAACTTAAAAGAAAAAACCTCTCCAAGTTAATCCAGCTGTTATCTCTGACCTGCTTTCAGCAGGAAGTTTACATGTAAAGAAGAGAATATTATTTGCAGGTGTGAAGGCCCCTTGACATGATTAACTTAAGAATTTGTTGTGTTATTTGGCCTTGTTTATGTTTTGTTTTTGTTTTTTAATTCTTCCATTATACATAACCAGAAAATGCAAAACATGTACTTTTCAAAATTACAATAGACATTAAAATATTACAAAATTGCACAAGGAAAAAAAATCCCAATTGATACCAATCCACATGTCATTTGATAATTAATGTGCTTATATTTTTGTCATTGTAACCAATATGACATGACATTGAACAATTTTGTTGTATGAAGATGTCTTCTAAAGCATAGCACAATCCAGAATAAATACTAGCATTCTCTTTTCTGATAGCCTCACGTACCGCATTGTTTGACAGCACACACACATTTGTAACATACTGTTACACCATCCAACCATACGTCTTCAGTGAAACCCCAAACCTTTGTTGCAATATCAATCTGCCAGAGAAAGTAGTCCCTTTGCAGGTGATATAAGCAAACTCAGCTGCTTCCCTTTTAAACTTACAGTTTCCTCTTCCATAATCAATCTAGTTGCTATGATTATCTATGTGACAGATGTTAAATGGAGAGATGTTTAATTTTCCCAAGGTGTTATTATATACTTATTTTATGTTCATTTGTTTTCACTCACCAAACTGCTTCATTGGAATGAAATTTCCTCGATGACTGTCTTGGGTTGTGTGAACTCCACAACTCATTCCTAAATAAGCCTTCCCTGACCTAAAAAAGCATTTTACTGCCCTATAAAAGTAAATCCTTTTGCTCTGCGTATCCTCATCTACCTAATGATTAAATCCGCATTTCACAAGGAGTTATCTCAGTGCAATGGAATATTCTATGACGAAGGGATCCTCTGATCAAGTAGGGTTGGAAACTATTCTCTTTCCCTGGTAGAGAATCACAATCCACATATGAATCATAAAGGCTTTGAAAAGCCGAAGAATGAAGAAACCTGCGAAAGGCAACTTTCCCCAACATTTCTGGACTTGACATTGAGTATGTTTTTGCTGCCACAAAGCTCCCACTAACAATCTTTGGAATCCACTAGCCACACTGTGAAACAATGGTTGTAACAATATTGCATCCCAAGATACTTGGGGGGCAGACAGGATCTTCTAAGTCCAAGTAAACTGTGTTTCTTTCATGGTTATCTGTAACATGTGAGACACCCGAGCATAAGAAGTGAGAAGAGGCAGTGCTCATGTTAACTTTCAAAAGGAATAACTATTACATATCTATTTTATGCTGGCCAATCTTACATAGTTTAGGTATCTCCAAGTTGTTCAATGAATATTTATAGAACGCCTGTGGCGGACTAATTGTGGTCAACTTGAGCAGGAAGACCCAGCTGGACTGAGTTGGTGGGTTCTGGGCATAGAGGATCCACCTGAGGATTGTTGCCAACACAGTGCAAAGGAGAAGGTGAGCAGAAGACAGCTGCTGGCTGTTTTCCAGGAGAAGCTCTGTTGTGGCCAGTACTCCTGAAGGGAACTCGGCTGTTCTCATCGCAGGAGGAGCTCGGAGCCTTGCTGTCATCAGGGATGGCTGCTGTTTGCTTCAGTGGAGCTCTGCTCTTTGTCTCTGCTGTGAGCATCGTAACCTGGCTCCGGTATAGATTTTTTCAGGCTTTTAGTGCAGACATGGATGTGCATGGGGCAGTGCTGTGGGCTTCCAGCCCTTGATTGGACCTTTCAGGTCTCCAGCACATAGGTAGACGCTCTGCACTCTTCCTGTATCTGGCTTATGTATGTGAAGGTTGTAACTTGTACTTGTCCTGTACTAAATCTGCTCTCTTACAAACCATTGATTCTAGAAAAGTAACTAATACAATACCTATTCTTCTAAGAGGCGGGAATCAGTCAAGGGCAAAGCAAATTCCCCATCCTGATGCTGCTGAGATTATCATGTTCAATTTTTATTTTCATTTTACCGATGAGAACATTGAAGCTCACAAATATCACCAGGACTTGTGCAAGGTCACAGAGGTGGCTTCTCAGCTTGAAAAGGTATCTGGAAACCTACAAAGACTTCCTCATGAACCTCCTCCTCCAGCCCATGCCCCCTTGGTTCTGGCCCATGCTACTATATGGACATGGATATAGGAGTAGCTGACAGCAGAGCCCTGTGGCGGATTAGATCAGAGGAATCAAACTCAGAGACAACTCATCTAAGCTATTGTCCTCAACACTCTTGATTACATGTTACAACCTTCTTCATCAGCTACCTGTAATAATGTGAGGAGTCAAACCCAGAGGCATATTTATGTGTGTAAATAACACTCTTCTGTTTTTCAAGACAGTTTGGTATCAGCACTCTCTGTAAACTCTTTCATCCTTGGCTCCTAACCTGATTTTACCAGGAAACTTAATCTATATATTTATGAATCACTCTCCAAATGCGACCCTCAAACTCACTTTCAAGTTCACAAACCTCTTATTTTGCCTCTTGCAAACAAGAACATGCTATATCCAGAATTTCTTCTGAGTCTTTGGTATGTGATTTTCATGGGAATGCAAAAAAATGTTTTGAATTTAGGGTCAAATCTCTGCCTTTTCACCTTATTTAGAGAAGACAAAAAAAAATTCAAATGAGTTCATTTTTCCTTTTCCACATTTTCTTTTGCTTCCTTATAGTGAAGACACCATTTCATAAATGGCTTTCAGGGGAGGATGTGAAATGTATTCAGGCCACATAAACTCCATTTTATCTTCTTATCTGTCTTGGGGTGAAGTTCTCCTGAGCTCCGTGGAAGCGATTGTCTTTTGTGTTCCTGCAGAGTGTTGTCCCTGATAATCTCTTCCACATCCTTGGCTTTACCTCCATCTCTATGCTGTTGACTCACGAGTTTTCAGGTCGGTGTTTTTTTCTGAGCTCCACACCCATATTTCCAATAGCCTGCCTGGCGTTATCATCTATACATGTATCTTGCTACATCCCAAATTTCCCTTTAGCTCTCCTCTGCAGCTTAGCCATTCTTTAAGCCTTACTTTTTCCAGGACAGAATATTTGTATTTGTATCTCTGTGGCTTTGTATACTCTGACCATGAAGTTTCAATCATAACACCTTTGGGTCATATATGCTTATTGTTTTGCAATATGTTCCCTCCTTTAGACTGTGAGCATTTTGAGGACAGCCAGCAGGATTTGTCAGCATTTTCGTTCCCAGTCCCGATCAAGTGTGAGACACAGTGAGCGTCAAGTGATTAATTATGACATAAATAAGTATATTAATAAAGTATAGAAATCAAAAAGAAAGAATAAAGGCAAATATATTTCTTAAAGTGTCAATTATTTACTAAAGGTACTTAAAGTTTAAAAGACTGATAAAGCCCAAGTTATAGTAGTGGAACACTAGTAGCATTTTCCATAAAAATTTGTACAACAAAGTTTCTGACTTTTATATAGATAACTTAATAAAGAGTACTGTGGGACTATGCCTACTAACAATATTTTTAAAGCCTGCAAGTATGATATTTAGAACTTTAAAAAATTAGTTATTATTTGTGTTATCTTGGATCAAGAGGCAGAAATATAAATTGTAGACCTATGTATTTATAAACTTTTGTTACATGGTCAAAGTATTTTTTGCGTAACTTGAGAAATTGAACATGTAAGATGACTGAAATTATTTGACCTAATTCTTCCCATAATTTTTTCAACTTGCTCTCTTACTGGCTCTTTTTTCTAGTCTTACGATTTTACAGAATACTGAGTCTATGGCTGTTTAGGAAGTTTGTAGAATTTTATTTTCTCTGTGACAATAGAAAAGAGCCTTAGAATTTGAAATTTACTTGTCATCCAAGGCAAAAATTTATCTGCATATTAAACATATTAATGTCCACAAAGAATCCCTCTTTTACTTGTAATAAAACAACAATAAGATTGTAAGGTAAATCTCTCATTTCTCTTATACATACCTTACAGATAAAGTAAATAAAGGAATCATAAGCCTCTTGGTGTTTAAGAAGTTATCTGCGTTCTGTTAATTCATTCCCGTACAAACGGGAGATTCCGTGACTTTTCCTGTGACGCTGTTGACACTTTCCTTTCTGACAATGGAAAAAGAACTAATTATCTGATTTTGCTTTTTAAACATAAGAGCTTCATTTTTAAATGAAAGACTGTCCAACTGCGCAAAATATAGACTATCATGCCAAATGACTTGAACCTGGGGACAGGGTCCTTCCACTGTAAGTAAACAGTATATTCTCTTTGATAGGCGGGAGTATAGCCTACTACATGGGCTTTGGATTCAGAGATAAGAACAAACACATACTGGCATTTCCTTTAAGCCAAGTTCTTTAGATGTGTTACATAAATTAACACATTTCATCCTCGCAACCACCCTGTGAAGTAAGTACTATTTTTATCCCTTTTATAATTGAGGAAATTGATCAATCGAAATGTACCTAAAACCAAGAGAATATAAGTGGCGGGGCAAAAATTTAGACCCAGATGGTCAGACTTCGGAGTCTGTGCTCTTTACCACAAGGCTGTGCTATCCTGACTTTTAAATACAGCTCTCTTCACTAAATGTACAATTTGGAGGAACAAATCTCTTGAAGCCTTAGTTTTGTAATCTCTAGAGTCATTGTAAGAATTGAATGAATGTACATCTGGTAGTAGAGTGCCTCTCACAGAGTAAGATCTTCCTAAATGTAGCTGTTACCCACCAGGGCAACATATGGACAGAGTTCCTATCTTACCTATCATTAGACTGTACCAGCCAATGTCCCAGAAAAACATAAGTGGTATGCGCACGTGTGTAACTGGGATAAATTTAATGAAGAGACTGTTAAGGAAAACCAGCAGGGAATAAAGAAAGCACTTTAAAGCTAGACAATAATTATGGGGAGACTGTACCACCTAGACCTGAAAGGGAGGGTACAGGGAGAACTTTCTAGAACCTTATATTCGAGTGGATGCCTAATAAGCACTGTTGTCTTCACTTGAGGACTCATCACTGCCAAGGTCTGTGCTGTCAGGGATGGAGCCAGGGTAATGAATACCTAGACATTCACCTCCTGCCATTCTTCAGTCTCCTGCCAGAGACGCCCTTTGACCACATCCAAAAGAAAGTCTGAGCTCAAGAAATCTCCTTTATATAAGAAACCATAAGTGTACATAAAGGCAAAGAGGCATAATAGATATTAGGTAAAAGAAAGATAATATTCAAAAGAGAGGAGAACTAGAAGGGGAAAAGAAGGAAGGGAAAAGACAAAAAAAGGGAAAAATGTAAATAAACCTGCTGTAAATAAGGAAAGGGGGGAATAGAAGGGAGGGATAGGGCAGGGGCGGGGACCAAGATACATCATGTACAGGTACAAAATAACCATGATAAATATGATCATTATGTATAAAATGTACCAATGCATGTTCTTGGTAAAAAATTAAAAAAAAAAAGAAATAAATCTCCTTTATGTTCTCTATAGTTTCCCTGGTATTTGGTTTACCGATTCTATCAGTATTTCTAGGATAGAAATTGTGTGGTTCCTATGTGTGTGTGCATGTGTAATTGGCATGAGTCTGTGGGAAATTGTACTGTAGGTATCATTTCAAATCAGGTATTATGAGTAATTTCTGGGCTAAGAATGACTTCTTTTCATCCCTGGGTGATTCATTTACTTTTAGTGTGTCATAGGTAAAAGCTGAATTTGTGCATTTATTTTCTTTGTTTACTTAACAGAGCTTTTATTGAGGTTTGCCTTGTAGTAGGCAGATTCTAAATCACCAAATATTAGATTAATCGGATCCATGGGAGAGATCCTTTTCCATCTTCATTTTATAGATGGAGGAACTCAAGATTACAGAGCGAAAAGTGGCAGAGTCTGAATCTGAACCCAGACTGACTCCGAAGTGAAATCGTGAGCAAGCACCTTCGCCATGGCCCGCTTTTCATGTCTTTGATGCTGAGGGCATCACTCTTTCTCTACTGCCAGTAAGTCTGTTGCAAAATAATTTTTGAGAAGAGACTTTCAATGATTTTAAAATGTGTGAACCATGCTTAGATCCTGATGTGAACAAAAAGACTGGACAAAAAGGGCAGACATTCTTTTGAAACAATTCAGAAATATTAAACAGAGTATTACATGATCCTAAGGAATTAATGTCATATTTTTCAGTGTGATAATGTTTAAAAAACCCTTATGTCTTGGAGAAATATTGAAATTTTATGGGTAAAGGAACGAAATACCTGGGATTTGAAGAATGAGAAGATGGATTAAACGAGATTCTAAAAGTGTTAATAATCATTATTTCTGGACAATATATGCTAAACATTGTGGCATCTTCTCTATTTTTGTGTATACTTATAATTTGTGACAATTAAAAATTTTGAATACTACCGATACTAGTAAAGATATTTTAAGAATACTGTAAGAAAGGAAAACCTAAACCTGATGCAGTAATAATATTGACAGTAATTATACTAAAATACAATAAAATCTATGAGAACACTAAGTCACATAGCCTTGAGGCCGTGTCTTGGTTCTCAAGCTGTGATCTGAAATTGGTCAGCAGCTCCTTATGTTCTAGTCTGCTGTCTATTGCAGTCTTGCCCATAGAACCAAATGGTCACTTTTTACAACGGGTATAGTATGAGCCTTGTACTAATGGTGGGTCCCCCTTCTCCAAACTAGGAGTCTACTGGAGTAGAGTATTAACATTTTTTCTCTCCTAGAGACACTGTGTGCCCTCAAGCGGAGCACAGTCTCCCGTCAGTCCCTCTGTGGCCCTCACCCACTTTATCTGCCTAGAAGATTGAGGTCGTATTTCTTCTTAGAGCTTAATGGGCATCATATTCTTTCTTGTGCTCATGCTTCAGTACCATTAGAGATTTTGACTGAAATTTACCCCAAATCCTAACCCAGTCTCATCCCACCACCTAACTCTATGTATTATTTCTTAATCTGACCATATTTACCACATCCTTTTGTACTTCTTTCTTTCTATATTCTTCCCAGATGGCCTATTTTGAACTCGCTTATTCTCACCTATCTTACCAACTCTTTTGTACAGTCATTAGTAGAAGGCATAGGCTTTATTAATTTTCGTAACCTCCTTGCTAATTTAGTTCTTGAGTTAGAGAAGAGCTAAATAAATGACTGGTGAATTAAAAAATTAAGCTCTTTATAAGGCCAACATACCTCTCACACTAACCATAGTTAAAATTTTTTCCCACCAGAATTGCCAACATATCTTTCCACCATTTAATCTAGTGTCCTGCTCTTCTTCTTTTCTCTATGATTTAAAGGGGGAGACTGGTTGTTTTCCTGGTATTACAACTATAAGACTCCCAGAACAGCACCATGTGTGCTGTAAGTGGGAACAAACTAGCCAGTTACAGCTTTTGATTACTATTAAACTTAAGTAAATAATAGAATTTAGAGCTTTCAGGGGACTTGGGATAATCTAATCCTAACTTTTCATTTTGTAGTAAGGATAGAGAGATAGAGGGAGGTTAGTTAATGTGCCCAAATTTATACAAATGCTAAATTATGTTCTTTTCCTAAGTAATACCAATTCTTATTCCATATTTTGCACTTAGAGAAAGTTAATGCCTTGGCCTTTCTTTTTAAAACGAGGCTTACACAATTCTGGAGGTACTTTGTAAGCAAAAAACCAAACCAAAACAAAATTATATACACAAAATTAGGTATATACATGAATACTTATTTAGAATTAGTAAATAGTTATGACATGAGGCAGTATTTTAAAATGCTGAAATTACCACAGATATCACAAAATGTTGAAAAGTAACAATATTTGTATAAATTAACAGCCCTCAAGTCCTTTCCGTTAATTCATTTACTTAGGATTGTTAAATTAGTTGGCTTGAAGTTATAATCTTTTCTAATGATATGACAAGCTAAAATTTCTTCAAAAATAAAGTTTTAGGTTATCAGATAAATAGAAAAGTGGTTAATTTTTCCAACTTGCGGAGACTTCACCTCTGGTAGTTTCTGCCAGGAATATCCAAGCCATGGCGGGGCGCCAGTGGCTAGCACACCTTGGACGTGGCCAGGTCTACATTCACTCACTCCTCAGACATCCAGGAGTTCCCTGCTGAGAATGAGCCTATGCTGAGTAGTGGGGCTGAAAGGAGAAACAAAGCATCTTCCTTATCCCGTGCAGTCCAGTCTACTGGGGAAGTAAGCAAACAGAAAATCAGAATTCTGTGTCCTAACCCTGAATCGAGTCTTGAAGGGTGAGCAAAATGGAGAGGAAATTATAGCCACAGTGTATACAAAAATGAAAAGCCAGTAAAGGGGACATGATGGCTCAGTAAGAACAGACGGTATAAACAAGTGAATGTCTTTCAGGACTTAAAAGACAAGAGAATCAGTGAAAAAGTGTCGTGGACAGTGTGCTGATGAGTTCGGGCACTAACTTGAGATGAGAAGCCCTTTATCTTAGTTGGTTTGCTCTGCAACAACACAATCCCATATATTGGGTGGCTTGAACAACACTATTTATTTCTCACAGTTGTAGAAGCTGGGAGGTCCAGGGTAACGATGCCAGCAGATCCATTGTCGGTAAAGCCCTTCTTCTTGCTTTGCAGAAGGCCACCTTCTCCTTGTATCCACACCTAAAGGGAGCATACAGAGCTGACATAAACACTCTTGTGTCTTTTCAGGGCACTAATCCATTTTTCAGGGTTTCAGGCTCATGATCTGATTGTCTGCCATGAGCCCCTCTTCCAAATGCCCGCATATATTGGGAGTTCAGTCTTCGACATACGCACGTGGAACATACATACATTCACTCCACAGACCCTTAAAGAATTTTAAGTGTATCAATACAAATTCTCTGTAAAAGATCAGGAGAGGATTTGTGATTAATTACATACTGGAGATGAGAGAAAAAGTAGCAACTGGGATAAAGTCCCGTAGTTCTAGTTTGGGTACCCAGGAATGGAATTACCATTTGCTGAGATGAGAATAAAAGTATTACAGCAAAAGACACATTTCCATTGATCCCCCTCCAAAGCCTCCCCGTTGCTTTGAACATAATTATGCCCTTGTTCGTGCCACTTTATGGAGCTGTTCTGGAAGAGCTCTTTCGTAAGTGCTTTTAGTTGCACTGTCATGGCTGTTTCAGTGTCCTTAATCAATTCAAACCATTTCCCTTCATCGTCATTTTGACTTTGGAGAAAACCAGAAGTCACATGGTGCCAGACCTGGTGGATAAGGTGTATGAGAACACGCTGTGATGTTTTAACGAACTGCCTTTCGCTTGGATGGGACTCGGCAGCAGCATCCTCCTATTTTTCATCACACGTGGTAAAGACACTCAGGAAAGAGGATTTCCAGAACGGCTTCAGAAAGTGGCAAGATTGATGGGGTTGGCGTGTTCGAAGAGAGGGAGACTATTTTGAGGAGGATTAACGACAGTGTGTCTTTTACTACAATACAATTTTTAATATTTAAACATCTACTATATATGTTGATCATACTGCACACTCACACATAAACACATGTGAGATACACATACATACACACACACATATATATATACATCTTTGTCACAAACATTTTTGTTTGCAAATAACTTATAATTTGGTTTGCAAACAGAAGCATTTGGTAAAATTTTTTGTTTGTAAACTCTGCATTAGGTGACAAATACAACCACAGCCATCTTTCCCACACAAACACAAATGTGGCCATGTTTTCCAAAATCGTAGGACAAATTACATTCATGAACTGAGGTACCACTGTGTGTGTGTGTGTGTGTGTGTGTGTGTGTGTGTACATACAAATATTTACTTTCTGCTTACAAAACCTTATTTAGAGCAAAAAGTAAATACAAGTGATACTAATGATATTAAGTACTTTAACACTTCCCTACTAACTATACACTCTGCTCTCTAAATATGAGCTTTCAAAAACATCTCCATCTGCTTCACGTTTCAGAAAAATTAGCTTCATCTTTACTTACTTATACTGCCATTAGTTTTTATTTATGGACATCTTGCTCTTTCAATAAAACCTCTTACTATTCAGTTTTCAAAATCTATATGGGTTCCTTTCTCCTTCATGTTTTCTAATTTGCCCTAAAGTAACTTTCAAAAAATGGCACTGTGGTTGTCTCCCCACAACCATCAATTCTGTTTTTCTAATCCAGTACTAATCCCACAAGTAAATAGTTCTTCAGGCTTTTGGCTTACAAGGCTCATCTCCTTGAACTATCCAACATGGTAATTGTTAGCCACAAGTAATTTTTAACATTAAATACAGATATATTAAAATTCCAGTTGTACTAGTCACATGTCAAGTACTCAAATACTTTATGTGGCTATTGGTTACTGTATTAGATAGCTCAAAGGTAAAAGATGCAGTCTTCTGAAAAGTTCTACATTATAGAGAAAGTTCGGACATTTTTGGCTAGATCATTGTCTTTCTTGGTTCTTTTGAAAGTAAATATTTAGGCAGAATGCAAATGAGCTTTTCCTTCTAATTCTCTTCATGGAAAACACAATCACTTCCATTTTCATATGAATTGTCCATAATATTTTGCATATAATTTTGATGGTATCATGAAAGTAGTGAAGTTTGAAATTAAGAAACAATTTTGGCCCAGTTAGTGGAAGTTGTCAGTTCTGAAAAGATCATCAAGATATAATGGGCAGTCTGTGATAAGATGTCAAAGTGACATGACTGGTTTCACAGCGAAAAGGTAGTTCACAATACTAAACAGTCCATCTTGGTCAGTTTGTCTCCAGTGAATAATAAATCTTTCCTGTTTGCTAACTCAGTCAACTGATGTGCTTGATTGACTTCAGAGAATTTATAGTCTCTTGCTAAAAATTTATTACAGAGTGGATCAGTGTATTCATAATTTCAGGATTCCAAACAAACCCTTCCCCAGCCATCTCACAAAATGAATAAAGTGGCATCATTTATTTGAGCAATAA
The DNA here is from genome assembly GCA_004026905.1 of Hystrix cristata. Lineage (NCBI taxonomy): Eukaryota > Metazoa > Chordata > Mammalia > Rodentia > Hystricidae > Hystrix > Hystrix cristata. The sequence goes on along the minus strand of PVJO010005090.1, from coordinate 80,430 downwards.
CTGGAGTTTCATGAGTATTTCCCCTCCAAATCCATCTCTGTCATGCCTGTCAGTAAGTCAAAATGTAGTTAACTGAAAAAAAAAAAAAAGACAACCTTATCACCACACTGCCAACTCTGGGTATGTTCTAAAAATGAATCAATCCCCTTTATGAAAAGACCAAACTCCAGTAATTCATCTACCTAGAATATCCAAAAGAGAAATAGGTCATCGCTGCAGCAAAAACAATAAGCACAGCACTATTTGGAAGAATCAATAGTGTCATGATAAATGAAGTTCTTCTCTCGTGTTGCTGCAACAAACCTCCTGTGACTGGGAAGTCCCACCTGGCTCCCTACCAACCCCTCCTCCCCTCCGCTCACCCCTGTGTTTCTCTCCGAGCCTCTCTGAAGGAAGGAGCCCAGGTCACACCAAATGCAAAAAGCCTCATAGATACAGCTACTCCCATATAAACTGAAAGGGCACCACAATGTGGCAACTGATCGCTGGACCTCTGTCATATTTTCAGCTGTGCTGGCTAGATCGCGCAGCCACCCTACTTAACAAGTGTGACGGACACTCCGTGCTGGGAGAAGTGGGTGTCATTCCTGCTGACAAGGACATTGACAGACTGTATTCTTCTTGTGCTGTTCTGAGGTGCATCAAACAAAGAAGCAAGTGGCCAGACTGTTCAAAGTTAACTACAAACAGGAAAAAGAAAGTTAATGTGACACACTGCAGTATTCTCTCTTAGCATGCAGTTGCAAGCTTTGAAAGTCCCGTTAAGTATCTCTTTTTTTAAGATAAATACCTATTAAGTAATGTATATGCACAAGCTGAAGTGTTAAATGGTTTGTTGAAACCTATTAGAGTACACAAGATGATAAACATAAATTATAGCTAATATACTGCACCAGTGATTTTTAAACATAAAAATTACTGACACTGTAAAAACACACTTGAGTCATCGTAGCAGCATAATAGCACTAATCCATGTTTATCCAACCATGCACTTTTCAAAAACAACACAAACCTCTAATAAATGCTTTGGCTTCACCTTGACAACTTATATGGGTTATTGCCTCGTTCATGCCTGGATAACCATGTGTTATGACTTAAATGTTCTTTAATATCAATTTATGCCTTGAAGAAAAAAGATTGAATAACACAGTGTACATATGGTTCAATTTATTACAGCAAAACAATCATTTTAGTTTGAAGATATTTTCTCATGGTGCATATCATAGAAATCTTCTTCAATAGAGCTCTCAATAAACCAGATTTTTTATGTCACAATAAATGAAACTAAGGCAGCTAATTGTTGCTAAGATTCTAAATAGATGGGTCTATTTGGCTTCCTTGTCAATCAAGAAATACATTCCTTAACACTTGTATTTCTGGATTCTAATGCCTCTAATTGGATTTTACACTATCTGATTAATGAGGTAGTTTATAGGCTACTATAAAAAATGATACTCAAAAAATGGAGGAAGAAATTGTAGACAGCATCATTGAAGAGTCAAGCAGACACCAAGAATCATAGTGGTCATGAAAACTAAATGTGGGGAAAGTGGGGTGAGGAAGGGAGTTTGAGAAAGCAAATGAATCAAAATCATTGGTAGTAATCTCAGACATGTTTCTGAAACAGTAAACATGATACTGTTCAAATCACAATTTCCAGGACAATGAGTGTCCTCTCTGCTCCCACTCTACACATCGAAATTCCAACTCTGGTTAAGTAGATAGTCACTGCTGGATAAAGTATTGGAGTTGGGTCACATTCAGTATACTGATTTTAAATCTCAAAATGATAGGTGGGATGACAGATGTAGACTCTGCAGATACCTATTTTCTTAAGAAGAATTAAACAATCGGATCAACAGTTAATCATACAAAGTAAAACAGAACCAACATACATGTGGTTCATAGTAAAACAGCAAACACTCCTGCAATTTAAAAACGTATTCAATAATAAAGAATCAATAAAGAATCAATAATTCCTTATTTATTACTTTCTCTGCCAATCAACAATGTTATTTCAGAACACTTTCTTTCACAAGGAGTGGGGTAGAGTTGAGAAAAGAGTCTTAGAAAGATTATTTACATTGGTGTCTGATAGATGATAAGACAAACACTTGTAAGAAAGCATAGAGGGAAGGATGTTTCATGGAGGAGATAGTATTTGTTGTTGAACCTTCAAAAATATTGCAAGTTAGTTTGAAAATGATTGTGGGACATAATAGCAGAAAAAAAGACATATCTTCCTGAAAGGAACATTGATGATAAAATCCAGAAGTCATGAATTTTATCCAACAACTGCTCAGCAATGGAGTTTTCTACCCACTCGACAAATTTATTTCTAAATAGAGTTTTATGAGATGCTCCACCCAAACAAATTCCTACTCTCCTTTGTCCTAATGAGCCTCTGGAGCTGGGCTGACGTCAGTCTACCTACATGGTCTTTGTTCTTTTCCATAACCACTCACTCCTCCAAAGGTAGTAATTACTTTTATACATCAAGCAGGTAAAATATGTTCTTGCAACAAGATATATTTTGCGAAGCACCCTAAAAATCAAATTATGAACTGATTAATAAAAATTCAGTTGAATTGCACTTCCCTGGTTCCAGCATGTAGCCATCAGTCTGTCTAGCTAGTTTTGATTGTATTAGCGTCCTCTCCTAGAATTCTTACTGTCCCATCTCTTCGTATTCAACTTTGACCATTCTTCACAAATCCTAATCTTGTGTGACTTCTGCAAGGAAGCTTTACCTGATTTACAATGTCTCATTGGCCCTCTGTTTCCTCTCCACTCCCACAGCTCTTTCTGGACTTTTAGAGAACGTGCTGTTTCTGTCCTATACTTTTGTTGTTTACATTTGTGTTCCCTGGTAAATCTCAGTGTCCTCAAAGGCAAGCAAGGCAATTACTGCTCTCATTCTGTGTCCTCCTTACAGTGTGTTGCTCTTCCTTCAGCAGCTAAGCTCCAACCATGTCTGTTCAGCAAACAAGATTGATTTGCTCGTAATTTTGAGGTTTCTTTCTATCAGTACCACTGAGATTACCATAATAGAGATTATACTTTTGTAAAATCATTAATGGAGAGCTGGAAATAGAGACGTTTTTTCTGTATCCCTTATATTATGTCAACAACAAAAGAGAGTTGATTTACAATCATGATTTCTTTTGTTTTAGTTTTATTCTTAATCTATCCATAGGGACTGGATTTTATATTTCTATGATTCATAAATACATAGGGGTATTTAAAACTCCAAAAAATGCCCGTATCGATCCATCCTTGAAAGTATCATAGTGACAAACAGCAAGAACTCGAGCATTTTCTCCTAATAGGCTAAGACCGTGTGTGCTCACTGAAATGCACACTTGAACTGTCTAATCCTTCTCCATTATCCATTAGCCCTGCACACAGATTCTGGAATGAAACTCAAAGTCAATGACTGTTTATCATCATTAGCTCCTCCAAGCAATGATTTACACGCAAGTCCAGATATCATTCACCACAGTTTCTGTAGCCCAACAGCAGCCAGGTTTCCCCTGGAGCATCCTTAAGTAATTCCAGCTTGAGGAAACTCATCCTAGATTCCAAATGTGGAGGTCCTCGAGTGCCATCTCACTAGATTACACAATCTACATTTCTGAAGTCCCCCTGGAAGCATTACCCCTGTAATGGAAACAGCACATACAAATATACACAGTCATGTAAATACCACCTATTCCTTTTCTAAGAGCAACAAGTATGTGATTTGAATCCGATTCACCATTGCAAACGGGGTAGAAGTGGGAGACTGAGCAATAACGTTAAGTCTTTGTAGTAATTTAGAAAGTGGTTGCCAAAATGTCTTTGGCTCACTTAATGAAAAAACTGATCCTTTCTCTGGAGCTACATGGATGGTTTTGTGTGATAACTGAAAGACAAGACTATCCAGCAGATTAGAACAGGACCTGGAAGATAAATCTCTCAGCTCTAACTTTGGCAATGCTGCTGATTTGCTGGGCCGATCTTTGAAAAGTATTTGTCCTAATATAAGACATCATTTTCCTCCCTAAAACTACAGGAATGGCACAGTGCATAATTTTTTTTAAATTTTCTTAAAAATACATTTTGATTACAAAATAAGTGACTGGGCTCTCATGAAATTTTAAGATCATCTTAAATAAAAGATTCTATAATCTTTTAGAATTATGTTTCCAGGTGTCCTAGAAATCAGCTTTCAACAACTGGGGAAGAATCCATCTACTCTGTTTAAAAAGCAAAAAGAAAAACAAGCAAACCAAACTGTTAACTTTTCCCATGATCCCTATATTTTAAAAATCTATGAATCTGTACTTTTAAGCTATGTTTAAAAATTATGTAAGCAATGTTGTTCATTTTATTTCACATAATTTTTCCTCTTCTGGTTTGAAATTCTTCATATGCAGAAGTACAATCTGCATTTTGCATATATTTACTCATATACACTGCAGGATACAGTTTATGTACTCATCAGGGTAAAAAAAAAATTCAAACCCGTGTAAAAAAGCCTCAGCAATACTGCCTACACATTGATCGCATTCCCCTTTCTGGTTCTTTCTATGTAGCTCCAATGATAGCCCTATTGTAAAAACATGATCTCAAGCTATGATTTTGTTCATTTATGTTCACAGGTAAATTAAATGTATTTATTTTTCAAGGTAACTTGTGTGTCAAGCCCAAATTCACACTTGAAATATTTGTCTCTTGTTAAAGAAATTCAGAACAACAGTTGGTAGATGAGCAATTACTAGGGGTAGGAGTTGGGAAGAGGGATTAAGGAAGGAATCTTCTCGAAAATGTTAGAAGTCACACTTCATAGAAAGTAACATAGTCTGCCTATACTAAGGAGAATCTCCACAAAGTTCATATCCTATTTATATTTGTGTTATATTTATGTTGGTAGATGCAGTACGTATTTTAAAATAAGTATTAAATTTGACACAATTATAGACTTCCAGTGGTAATTTAAACTTTATTTTCCTCTTTTTTCATCTTTCTCAATAAAGAAAAGGGACCATTAAGATGGCAAAAGCAAGGCTGACCTCAAGGGCACACACTCCAGTAGTCCCCTTCTCTGAATCCTGTTATATTTTACCTCAATTTCCCCGGAGTGAACAGTCTGTGGAAAGGCAGGGCTTATCTTCTTTACATTCAGATGGTTGCATTTCCTCCTTAAAACGTCAGCTGGATTGTCTCTCCACCCTGCCTCCCCCTGTCTTTTGGTCTCCCAGAAGCTGTCTGCTGCCTCAGGCAAACTTAATGACGGCAGGCCGCAGAGCCAAAAAAGGAAAAACACCTGTGGCCAGACTAAAGTTTAGGCCTGAAATAGACAGGCAGTGGCCATCACCTGCCTGCTGTGTGCGAGCCCAATCAAGTCTATTCATCACAACTGTGTAGATAAGGGTTTTTTTCCCTCCCCTCTCTTTTTTTCTTTCTTCTTCTTCTTCTTTTTTTTTTCCCCTCTGTTGTTTTGTGTTGAACTGCGTATGACAGAAAGAGAACAGAGTATTGCAGAGGAATTATACCCTTTGCCTGGCCCTGGGGGACTGGTCTTTAGATTAGTCGTGAGAAAGTGGTCATTCTGGAAAAAATAGCTCACAGAAAATGTCATTCTGGGAAATGAACTTAGACTCCTTCTTTAAAAATTCTATTATGATGTTTTCTTAAGATTTCCTGAAAAATTACAAAAGGGAAGTGACTGAGGGCTACTGACAGCTTAATGGAAGACAGGTCACATGCAAAGGGCCGTGTTAGCAGGCCTTCAGAGGGGCCGTCTCTAATCCACGCCATGTCACAGCTAGAATAAAGGAGGGAAAGTCAGGCAATTTGGGATACTATGAAAAAGTATACGACTCCGGACTTATCTTTTTGCAGTTCTTGATATGTTTGATTCATGGCCCTTCTTGAAATACTTGCTGAATAGTGATTCTAAAGACCCCTATTTTTTCCCAAACCCCTTGGCTGGCTGTTTTCTATTTCCTTTGCAGGTTCCTTTTCCTCTGCTCAACTTTCATAACGGGCAATGATCTGAGGCCCTGAGTCCTTTGCTGTCTAACCACTGTTCTGGAGAGATTTCATTTTGTCCACTACAGAGCTGCAAGTAACACGCGTATGTTGATGATCACCCACACAGTCTCTCCACAGAACCTCTCTCTCCTTAGCTCCATGCTGGTATGTAGGGGCAACTCCCCATCACAGTGTTGGACAGTGACACGTGCAGATGACCGCTGAGTATATCTTAGTGTATTCCATCTTTCTGAAATAAGCACCAAAGTGCTGCTCTCCCCTCTTCTTGTATAGTGTGGGACTACAAGTGAACAATCAAAAGAAAACAACTTTCTCATGAACAAGAGGTAGCCATAAGGAATAAGAATACCTACTAAAAATGGAATAGCATGATGATCGGTGGGACTTTAATAAATTTGTGAAATGATAACATGAGTGCTGCCCTAGACTTCTTATACTGTAAGAAAAATAATTCGTCTTTTTAGTTTTGTATATATGTACAGTTATATGTTTAACTGAATATAGTTTTATGACTTAAAAAGAAGATTACATATTTAAATGAGAGGATTGTATTTAACATGGAGGGAATGTTAACAAAATTGATTTTGTAAAATTTTTCTATGGCGGATATCTCAATGCATTCAAAAAACTTAAAAGTTCTTTGAGCTACCTTTATTAACTCTAATTTTAAGAAATCAGAGATTAACTGTGTGCAGCATGAATCTCCACCATCATCACCATAAATACATCACCATCCTAATCTGTTTGACTGGAAACTTAAAATCACAAACTGGAAACTTAAAATCATAACTCTAACAGTTCTTGAATTAAAGAGTAAAAGGAGACTCAAATTATAAACAATTTAATGATAAATGGCTTCCTCTGTAAGGATTTCCCTTCTCCTTATTTATTTATTTATATCTATATGAAGAGGTGAATTCTAATTGCATTCAATAGGATATAATCTGTTGCTCCTTATTTTGACTTCAAAATTGTTCCAAAGTTGGCCAGCAGGAACTCCTTGGGCCTCCCCCTTGGTCTCTTGGACTATCTTTTTTCCACCTTTTTTTTTTTTTTTTTCCTTTTTGTGCTGGGGATTGAATTTAAGGCCTTGCACTTGCTAGGCAAGTGTTTTACCACTGAGCTAAATCCCCAACCCCAACTCCATCATTTTTAACATTATTTTCCAGCCCAAGATACTCCTGACTCTGTTTATATTTTCCTGCCCTTGCTCTGGAACCAGTTATTTCTCCAGGTGTTCTGGTTCCTTTCAAAGTTGTGGTACTTAAAAAAGAGTAGCATAGATGCATCAAAATATCCATTAATAGGAAAGAGTAAAGATCCCAGACACAGCCCTATATCCACAAAGATATGGATGTTTTACATGCAGTGAGAAAAAGATGCTGTTGTAACAGTTATTATTCTAAATTTCTTCCTTTTATCTTTTAAACACATGTAACAAAATCTAAAGTGGATTAAAGCTCTAAATTTACCAAAACTATTTTTAAATCTATTCAGAGGAATGTGGACAAAATGTTTTTAGAAACTCAGGATAAGTCACGTCTTCTTAAAGAACGCACAAATTGAAAATATGATATGAAAGAGATCAAAATATTTTTTATTTAAAGAAAATATCAGTAAGACAAATGATACAAAAAAAGCAAAAAATTCACATGCCATGCATTAATTGATATATGTTTTCATTGTTTATAACTGAAAAGGATTAAAAGTCAGAATATATTGTAAAACTCTTAAAATTTTACTTAAAAAGAGACTTCTGAAACAACTGAAATACAGGAAAACTTAAAAATGCCTGTACTGAGTGATATACATGGGTGATAAACATTGAAAAGGTGCTTAGCATCACTAGAAACCAAACAAATACTAAAGAACCCAAGCCTGAAAAAATACAAAGCTTCATAATATTAAGAAGTGATGAAAATGGGAAGAAATAGCTGTTCTGAAATACTACTCACAATAGTCTGGTTTCTCATCAGATTGTATAAATCTTTTGCTTTTTACTGGTGAAAAATAAACTTGCAGGGCCATTTTAACAGGATATTTGAGTAACTTAAATTTAAATAGATGAATGAATTTCCTTTGCCTAGGAATTACACTTCTCATTATTTAATCTAGGGCAACATGAAGATATGTGCACAAAGAGACACACAGAATAATGGTTTCTCAGCATTGTAGTGATAACAAGAAAATTAAGAGTGAAAAAGTTCATCAGAATGAAAAAAGGAAAAGAAGATATATCTGCACAATGTCTCCTATGTATAATTTAGACAAAAAGTAGTAAATTCACATAAGTGATGTGGAAGGAGTATCAGGACATATTACTGAGTGGCAAAATTAAGCTACCAAGAATATACTAGTATTATATTATCTTAAAACCTCATGAAAAATAAAACTACATAAACAGCTATCTATAGGGTGTTTAAATGGATAGAAGAAATGCCTTACCAAACCAATTCAATAGACAAAAGATTCCTTATCCTTAAGGGATGTACCAGAAGTTATGATTAAAAGTGGTTTATAACCCTATGTATATTCAATTCTTTCACATATATTCAAGAGACACCACTGAAATTGAAAAATATATTTTTAATTTCTAAAATTAAAATTTATAATTTGCCTTTGAATTTTTAAAAAGAAAAACAGAAGTCATTTGTTGCCCAGCCATAGCTAACATGTGTGTTATGGTCACACAAATTAAAGATCTCAAAGGTTTACTCTATCTGATGACTAATAACACAAATCAACTTCCACATAGCTATACATAAGATGTACACATACATTCATGTGTATGCAGCTAGTTTGATTGAGAATTACTGCTTAAAATAATTGTGTACATTTATTTTTATGCAATATTTATATTCTTAAAAAGTTAAACTTATTTTTTTTTCCTAAAATGAATCATATTTTAAGTGCATTCAGGACAGTTACTTAATAAAATATTCTATAGAAGTTTATTTTGTAAAGTGAATAAATACTCCATTAAAGGCTTGATTTGTAATGTGAATTTTCCACATCAACTTTACTGAATAGAAGATACCCCTGAAAGCAACTTTGCTTGTCCTGTTCCCCGTTTTTCAGATGGAATATAGATCCTTTATGCAGATTATTTTTATTATATTCTTAGACTAGTTTATTTCTTACAAGAAACACTGTTGGAATGCAGCCTTTTTATTTAAATATCAAAAAGCCTCCACAGATTTCTTTCTGGATGATCAAAATCTCTTTGGAAAACTGTGTGTTTCGGGGCAATTGCTATATTAGTTTTCATATTTTAATTTTATTGTCAAATACTTAAATACATTTGATAAGTACCAATGCAAGCTGAGGGTCTTAAGAGTGTATTCAAGGGGATTATATTAGAGGCCTCAGAGTAACTTCCAGATCTAGAGAGATTTCCAAAGCTAAATGAATTTTTAGTAGATTTATAAGGAAACCTTTTGGAAATATTCTGTAAGTTTACTTGTTAATCAGATGATCTGATTTCTATAGTAATACCCACTATGAAGAAATTATTATTTTAATGAAAGTATTGCCTTGTTAAGAATGATAACTTACAATTATAGATTTTTACTGTTTTTCTTTAAAAGAGAAGAAATCCAAGAACACGAAATATTCTTTAAAGTAAAAGGTCACCAAATTTCATTTTCTTTATAGTCAAGCCTTTGACTACCAAAAGCCAGCTCTCGAGAGATTTTAATGATCTAATTACATGTTTTGCCACCTTGTGGTAGTTGGAGGTAAGTCAAATACAAAATTAGTATGAAAGACCATCATATCAAGAGGGTAATGCCTGGATTTGGCTTTAAATATGCTAGTATATTTTCTTAATATCATTCTGCTTTTTCTCTCTAAAGTCTGTTCATGATCAAATATAGGGTCCAAGCACCAAACTTTCTTAAGGAAAAATAGCCAAACTCACCTGAGATAAATATCTATAACTACAAATCCATTTCCATAATCCAACTGTTGTATTTTTGTTACTATTTGAAAGAAAAGTATACAGGTAGAATACCAGAAAAAGTTATAAAATTTAAATTTGACAAATCACATGACCAAGAAATATTTTTGAATACTCCCCATAAACTAATAAAAATGCTTTCATGTTTCACTTAGTAATGAAAGACACTCACCATTTATCGCTCGCACTTGTCTAGCAAAGCAAAAAGTGATTCAGCTTACCCAGTCATTTTATTTCACAGTCAGAGACAATAAATTAAAATACCTCAGTAATACTATAACAAGAAGGTATACACACAAAATTGGCATTGAAGTATAAAATGGAAGATTGAAGTGGCCCCTGATCCCATGCTTGAGAGATAAAATAAGTAAGTAGTCTAATGTATAGTCAGCTAGATGTTTTTCCTGCAAAGATAAAGGTGGTGATATATGGAAAAATAGCTCATGAATATTTTTCTAGTCTATCCTTTACCTTTCAAGCTTAACTGTGGAAACAATAAATAGGAGAAAAGGCAATATTTTCCAAAAAGCTGAGAAGAACAGGGAGCATGGAGAAACCCCACATATCAACAGGCCAGCTGGTTTTCGAGAAAAGCGGTAAGAACGTGCAATGGAGAAAGGAGAGTCTTTTCAGCAAATGATGTTGGAAAAATAAATAGCCGCAGAAGAATGAAGCTAACCCTTATCCTTCACCAGTTACAAATCAGCTCAAATCAATTACAAACTTAAATGTAAGGATCGAAAGTATGAAACTTCAAAGACTAAACTGAAAGAAACTAAAAGAAAATAGGAGAAATTCTTCAGCATGTTTGAATGGGCACTGATTCTTTGGACAAGGCAACAAAAGCAAACACAGATAAATACAACTGCATACATCTAAAAATCTTCACAGCCAAGGAAACACTCGAGAGTACAGAGACAATCTACAGGATGGAAGAAAATACTTGTGGTGATGCATCCATCTGACAAGGGGTCATTATCCAGAATGTATAATGAACCCCTAAAACTCAATAACAAAAATCTAATTAAAAATGAGAAATAGTTCTAAGTTGACATTCTTTGAGAGAAGACATATTAATGGCCAACAGGTACATGGAAAGAACTTCTCATCATCACTAATCACCAGGGAAATAGAACTCAAAACCACAATGTGATCTCACCTGATCCTGGTAAAAATACCTGAGATCGCAAGCACTAAAGGTAAGAAGCGCTGCTGAGGACATGGAGGAAAGGGAATTCTTGCACACTGTTGGCCAGAATGTAAATTAGTATAGCTACTCTGGAAAGCAGTATAAAACTTCCTCAAAAAATGGAAAATAAAACTACCATATGATCTAGCAATCCCACTACCGGGTATAGACCCAGAAGGAATGAAATCAGTGTGTTGAAGAGACACTTGCACTCGCATGTCGACTGCCGCACTGTACACGGTGGTAGAGAAATGGAAACAACCTGACCATCCATCAGCTGATCAAACGGACAAAGACAACGTGGTCCGTGTACACAGTGGAATGCTGCTTGACCACTGAAGAAAATGGAATCCTGTTATTTGCAAAAACTTGTTTGGATCTGGAGATCTTTAAATGAAATAAGCAAGGTGCAGAAAGACAAGTGCCACATGATTTCACTGACATCTGGAATCTAAAAAAAGTTAATCTCATAAAACCTGAGAGTAAAATGGTGGTAACTAGAGGGTGGAGACACTGGGGTAGGAGACCTTAACTTTAACTTGGAATGTTTCCATTTTTGTCAGTTATTTCTGCTAAAAATATTCAGAAAGAAACTCAAAATTATTGACCCTTTACACCAATAGGGAATTTTGAGTTTTCAATTAATCGTATTAAAATGCCAATATATTTATAAAGAAGGAGAGCAAAATACACAGTTTGAGCTGCCAGGTGTTGAGTGGAGACCGAACGTTGATTAAGTTACCAAAGTGCCATAGTCATTGATGGGGTTGGGTACTAACTAGACGTTGAAGCAGGAAGATATTTTTCTTTCAATTATTTTAAGTTGGTCTAGATTTCTTTAATACTACTTCTTTAAAAACATGAATTACTGCCTGATTTTAAAAATCACAGCAAAGATGTAATTGAAATACTGGTTATTAATTTTGACATGTACCTATCTTTTAATCTCCCTGTTTCTCATTTTATTCATCTAAAACATAGGAATAATTACCTTTCTAATATGTCCTACAAAGACTTTGTGATGTCTAATAAATCATCTTAAAATAAGTCAGTCTATGTTTTAAAAATCGGGAAAGTTGGGCCAGGCAGAGTGGTGCACACCTATAATCCTGGCACTCTGGGAGGCCGAGGAAGGAGGATCACAAGTTAGAGCCCAGTTTGAGCAATTTAGGGAGATCCTGTCTCAAAATATTTTTTAAAAAGTACAAAAAATAAAAGTAAACTATGAACATGAACTGTGTGTCTCTTCTTTCTTAGATTAAAAAAAAATTTATTGAAAAGAATGAGTCAGTTTTGGAATAACCACTTTAGTCCTCAAACTAAACCATTAGTGGTTCTTTCTCATGAAAATGGGCTCGGGAAGGAAATGATACTTAATGCCAGCTATCAGTAATGCCAGGGCTTCTGTTTCATAAGGAGTAGTTTTTCAACAGTGAAAATATGCTTTCCTCATCTAAGATGAGACTGTATTACCATTGTGGTAAGGTGAATATGTATGTTTCTTTTATAATCAAAAAAATTAAGGCAATTAGAAACTACAGGAAATTCAAATATGCAGAAGAAATGGATGTTCTAGCTATGACTTCATGGAGTTAAAGAAATAACATTGAAATGAATGCTGTGGTGTACCACCCAGACTCCTCTTTCGGACCAAGGCATCCGCTCCCTCTGCAAGTAGGAGAACTGTGTGCAGATGGCTCGCAAATGAATTCTCTCTAAGAAGTGTCTTCTGCTAAATGGAGCTGCTTCACCCAAAGCTAAGCTTCTTCTCAAAGGCAGTCACAGGAAATGCGTGGTCTAGGTGGATCTAAAAGTGCTCAGTTTCCTTGCTTCCGTTCAGCACCACTCTAAAGGACCACTTCAGTTTCAGACATAATCTGCTTCACATCGCACATCTCTGTGCCCCATCTTGCCTGGCTCACAGCCTTGCAGGTGTCAAGTGTTCCTGAGAACACGCCCCACTCACCTTCCTGCATACAAATTTCTTTCCTGAAGGCTTTTTCCAGGGAACTGAGGCTAAGACAAAATGTCATTAGACCGTGACATGAGGAAACAGTCTCTTTTTAGTGGTTCATGAGAAGCGGAAAATCAATAGATTATCTAAATTTAGCAAATCAAAATAGCAGTAGGATACTATTATTTAGGGTTATAAAATCAAAAAATAAGCATAGAAATTTATTTAAAAACCTTACCTCTTGGACTATAGAGTAGAAACATCTACTTTTTCATTATAAGACCTTCTGTTCTAATTAGTAATGTGCATGTATTACTTTGAATTAAGTAGAGGAACTTATTTTTAAAGTGTGTGTGCTTCTGCTTGGTATTCTTAAAAATAGTATAAAGTTCTATGAACCATAAAAAAGTCAGAGTAGAATTTAATCACAAAGTTTATTGCTGTTGAAACATAATGGAGTCATTTAAAATTTCATAGGAAATAAACAGGCCAAAGGCTACCAAATCACTAAACAAGAGAGGAAGGGGTAGTTCAGGGATAAAATACTTATGTAGTGTGCCTGAAGCATGAGTTCAATCCCTAGCACAGGAAGAAAGAAAGATGAAAAAAAGAAAGAAAAAAAGAAAGAAAGAAAGAAAGAAAGAAAGAAAGAAAGAAAGAAAGAAGGAAAGAAGGAAAGAAAGAAAGAAAGAAAGAAAGAAAGAAAGAAAGAAAGAAAGAAAGAAAGAAAGAAGAAAGAAAGAAAGAAAGAAAGAAAGAAAGAAAGAAAGAAAGAAAGAAAGAGGAGAAAAAAAAAGAAACTGGCAGCCAGAGAAATTATGGTATCATCTGGTTTTCACAAATTTCATAAACATTATTCATTTGAGAAACTGAGTCTAAAGATTATCTCAAATTCTCTTTAATATTTCCTCTCCAAATTCACAGTCCCACCAGTTTGAGAAAAAGTACACCAAGAAGCTGCATAGAGAACTCAGGCGACTATGAGGAGGAAACTCTTGTGAATAGGCGCTCTTTCCCTCACATTAGTATCAACAGCCTCCCGGGTTCACCACTTTTGAAGCCTCAGTGCTGAGATGATGAGTAAAAGTCAAAGTTTGGTGTTATTTCTCCTAAACAGATGATGTTTTCTGTTTGTCTTGTTTTGTTATTTTATGTTTTCTAGTACTGGGAATTGAACTCAAGGCCTTCACACTGAGCTACAACCTTACCCCACCCCTCCTTCCTGGGACAAGGTCTCACCAACTTGCTAAACTGCGTAGGATGGGCATAAACTTGTGAACCTCCGGCCTCACCCTCCCAGAATGCTGGGATTACAGACATGCCCAGCTGAAACGTGTTATTGAGTAGTGAAGTGATTTACGGTCATGATACCTGGTATATAATAACAGCAGACAGAAGCAGAGTCCAGGGACCATGATAATGAAAAGCTCTTGAGAAATGGCTATGTTAAGAAAGAAGCAGATGAAAACAAATAGCGTGAGAAACAGTGTGAAAGAACATAAGAGGAAGAAAAAGAGGAGGAGAAAAAGAAGGAAGTGAGGATAAGAAGAGGGAAGAAAAAAGGGGAAAAGGGGGAAAGGGGGAAAAGAAAGAACAAGAAAAACAGCTTGCAAAAAGAACTATGAAAATTTATTCTTCAGGCTTAGCACACAGAAGACAATGTAACTCACCCTGTTAAAAAACGAAAAAACTAAAAAAAAAAAAAGAAAAGAAAAGAGAAAGGAAAAATCATTTGACCAGATTATCTTATTAGATGTAGCAAAATAAGCCGTTTAACAAACTCTAACACCCATTCAGAATAAAAATGCTCAGCAAACAAAGTAGAAGACATCTTCCATGAGACAATTTCTCAGATGGTTCTAGAGAAATGCTAGGGAGGATCCAGAAGCACAGCACAGGGAAGGAGGCTGAAAGGAAGGGCGGGCTCCAGAAGTGTGCAGACCTGCAGCCATGGCCTTGCCATAGGAATTGTTCTCACCCCCTGCTGTGGGCCAGCAGGTTAATTTAAAAGGTGAAAGTCCTGCTCTTATAGGTTGAAAGAATATTGAAAAATCATGTAATATCATAATGAATAGCTTTCATGTTCCAAACTCTCTATCCATAATCCAGGACTCTATCCATAATCTCTTACTTTGGAACGTAAATAGCATCTGTATTTCTTTGTCTTATGTTACTTTTCTGATTTTTCTTTTTATCAGTATTTTTGCTATTCTAGTCAACTCTAAATTCCTTGAGAACAGAACTGCCAATTGATCATAATTATTTTTTCCTGGAGTTTGGATGAGAACCTTTCTCATAAATGCCTCTCTCTCTTTCTCTCTCTCTCTCTCTCTCTCTCATCAAATCCAGGGCCTTCATACTGAACTACATTCCCAGCCCTTTTTTTATCTTTTATTTTGAGACGGGGTCTTGCTAATTTGCTAAGTTGCCCACATTGGGCTCGAAGAACTTGCAGTCCTCCTGCCTCGGCCTCTCAGAGGGCTGGGATTGCAGCTATGTGCCACCACCCGCAGCTCATAGGTGCTTTGAATAACTGCTTGTTACATAAAATTGAATATAACTGTATATAAGGGGCAGAACCGTGAACCAGAAATGGGAAGTCTTGAATTCAAAGCCTGACTCCATCATTAACTACATACATGACTTTAGAAGTCTTAGCCTCGCTGTTAAATGTAGGAGGTGGCTTTAATCGTGACGTCTTAAGATTCCTTCCAGCTCTATGTCTGTGTTTTGTTATAAGTTTTAAAAGAGATCTTCAAAATGACTTTGCATTTGTATACATGAAGGGTACCGTTGTTATTTTTGCCAGATACGATCTTTACCATATGGTTAGGGGTTGGGAAGAAGCACTGTGGAATATAGGTCCCCAGTAGAAACTGTGGCAATGACCTCTCCAGGTGTTTAAAGTAGAACATCTTGGAGGTGTCCCCACATCTCTGTGATGTAGTCAGAGGTTAGAGGAACAAAGCAATCTGGAGAAGATAAGAGTCGTCGCAGGTGTATCTACAGTTAAAGAATTCTGCGCTGTAAAATGAAGTCCGGAGGGGAGGAAAGGGGGCTGCCAGATCAATATCCTCTTTTAAGAGACTGAGTTGACACAGGAACAGTTGCCATTGTGGGACAGGCCTAGTGATTTGATCTCATCCTCTATCTGACTTCCCTCCTGTGAATCTTGTAAAGGAACCAGCTACCTGATCCTTTAATCCAGCTAACATTTTATAAAAGAAGATTCAAATTAGTTTTGCTTATTCCAGATGCTTTATATGTAAATGAGCCTCAGAAGTGATGGCAACTAAAATGTGAAGCAGACATCATGATATGATGGAGGAAATACTCCCATCTGAGCATCTTCTCTAAACAATGGGATCTTTCTGTTCTCCTTGCTGCTCATGGCTCCCTTCTCTCAAGGGAAGAATTCTGGAATCCTTAAGTATCCACAAAGTGATTCTTTGATCCCCCGGATGAACTCTTCAAATTCTTTTTTGTGTAATTGTCTCCAACTTTCCCCAAATAACATGTGGATGGCTGTTCCTGCCCTCCATAAAAAGCATTACCTATGCAGCATTAATCAGTGCTTGGAAGTCACATATTAATATCATTCCCTGGAGTAATTCAGTGGTACAACTTTGCCATTTTATTTTCCCCTTTGCAACTCTAACTAGCCAAGGGAGACTGAAACACTGAGCTAGAAATTACTAATTTAAAGCCACAAGCCAACACACACAGACTCTAGATATAAATTGCTTACTCTCCTTTATAACAAAAGTGGCATCTTAATGGAGAGCCACGCAGAGCCTCCACCTTGCCTGTGGGCCAGCTCTTACTTCCTCCCTTGTAGCCTGCCATTTGCCCTCTAGCATTCCCATGCAGCTTGGCTCCAAATGGAAGTGCTCTTAATTTCAAATGATTTATTGGGGACAAGCACAAAGCCCATCTGATCTAAGTCCATTTGTATCTGGCTTCCCATGTCTCAGGGTGATTTTAAGATGGTGTCTTATGTTGTAAAATAGAAATAGGAAAAGAGCAGCGCCCACCTGCTCTTGGAGTAGAGCTCGCTGGTGTTTCATGCAGCTGCCGAGTGCCATCCTCAGCAGCGCAGAAAGAAACAAGTCAAGTCTGAGGACAGCAGCAAAGTCACCATTATGGATATTCATGCAACTTCCATGCAGGTATTTTTTTGAAAGGCAGTTGTGTTGCATTGTTCAAAGAAGAGAGGGTTAGTCTTGGTGACAGCAGTATTGGTTGACGACGGCACTGACCATGAATTCCTTGTCCCCCTCCCACAACAGTCACCTGTTGCAACACTCTCCAGACTGCAAAGAAACGACATTTTTCTACATCTGTCTCTAGTATTAGCTTATGTACTACTCACAGGAAAGGTATTACATTTTGTATTCAATTGATTTTACACAGTTGCAAGCAAAGAATAGAGTAATACCCAAGAAAAATGATAAATGAATAGATATGTGTGAATTAATTAAAACTTTTCCAGCAAAAGCAGGTGCATACTTAAAAGGGAAAGAAACTGTATTTAAATAGGGGCATCTAATGAGAATACATAACATGATTTTTTACTACCAGTTCTCTTTACATGGCAGATGAAAGGAATAGAGCAGTACTGCCCAATAGACCTTTCTGCAGTAACAGGAATATTCTACACCTGTGGAGTCCAGGACCGCAGCCACCAGCCACTTGTTACTGAAGAGTTAACACATGGCTAATGTGGCTGGGCAACTGCATCTTAAATTTTACTTAGTTTTAATAAATTCAAGTTTACATAGACAAATGTGACTTACTTATTGGGCAGCTTAGATCTAGAGACGTCCCAGGGAAAAACAGAAAAATGTACTGCATTTGGATGTTTTTCAGAGGAAAAAAAAATCTTCCTATGTGTACGTGTGGATGTGTTATGTACATTATAGTTGCTTCGTTTCAGGTTTATCATCAACATAGCAAATAGGTTAAGGACATATCTGTAGAGTATGGCAGACCTCAATGCGAGTCTTTGGCTTTGCCACTTACTAGTTCTGTGACCTTGACTAACTCATTTTTATTAATGGTGTGCAAAATTGTCCTTCCTGCCAAGCATGTCAAAACAGAAACCTTAATATTTAGAGAAGATGTGGTAGCATGTTGACACCATTCTAAAAATGAGCTGTTGATAGGTAGCATCCCCCCAAAAAGAATATATATAGGATTGTATATACTTTATAGCTGGATAGATAGTATATGCATATATATATATATATACATGCTATATCATACCAGTGACACATTGTAATTACAATTTTTTTAGCTTATGAAATCCTGTGTGTCTTCTCTTGTCTGTTGTGCCTTCAACTTAATGCTTCTAACAAAATAGCTACTTCATCATCTATTAGTGAATAGGAAAATACAGTAGTATATTGTTGGAATTTACAACAGGAATGGGTGTTCTAAATATAACATGTCAGGAGAAGAGAGACAGGCAGGGAAAAGAGGGAAAAAAGACTCAAGACATAAGTAAAGCTGTTCTGCATTTGTTGTGTTCCAGTGAAATATCATAAGCACTAACACCCCCGTGGCTCAGTGCAGAGAAAAATGGTGGATATCCTGGGATCCAGATTCTCACTTGGCAGGCTATTTAGACTCTGGCTAAGTTATTTACCTTCTAACAGTACCAATTCTCCATCATTGTAATAGGAGGCAGTTTTACTGCAGATTTATTAGAGGAATATGAGAAGGGCAGTGTCCAGGAATACGGTAAGCACTTCAAAGTGTTTGATTTCTCCTCTTTCTTCCATAACCACTATTAGCACTTTTCTGAGGTTTGGCATCCTCTCACTATCAAGGTAACGTGTATAAATGAAGCAGTTGAAATTGAGCTGAGGTCAAAATGCACAGAGTCATTCAGCAAAACCAGACTTCCATACTGTGTTCAACCCATGACCGACCCTCCAGCCTCACACTCCCAGGCCCTTTCGTTATGGAAAAAGAGTAGGATTGGGGACCCCTAACTTGCAGGTGCCTTCTGG
The DNA here is from genome assembly GCA_004026905.1 of Hystrix cristata. Taxonomy (NCBI): domain Eukaryota; kingdom Metazoa; phylum Chordata; class Mammalia; order Rodentia; family Hystricidae; genus Hystrix; species Hystrix cristata. The sequence goes on along the minus strand of PVJO010005090.1, from coordinate 61,276 downwards.
CACACTGTTAGAGATTTTTTTAAAAACTCTCTCTGAGCTACCTTTCTCCTGCACCAAAGCAAACCACTTTCCCATACTGAAACACCTGCACATTTTTAAGAAAGTGTATCAACCAAAAGGGGTTGGTCCATTAATCAACTGAGGTTGACAAAAGTGCTAACATTCTTTACATGCTCACTGAAAAGCATTGTGGTCGCAGATCACTATCTCCTATCTACCTTTCAGTGCTAGAGGCACCTGAGGAAACAAGTCCCTTCCATCGATATCTCTGCATCAGTCTTTCTCCTCAGCAATAACAACCAACGGTTATGCTTCTTGGGAAGAAAATTAAAAGTGAGAAATTTAGACAAGTTTGGGTTTGTTGCTATAAATATTTCAGAGAGCCCAACTAGGCTCCTAAGTGTTTTCATTGTGACAGTTGTATTCCACATGTAGGGATAGGTTTGGATCGCCATCAATATGTTAAAAACTTTCAATGCCTGCTTGGTTGGCCCTGGATGCTTGTCTTGTTTTGTGATACTTAGGGATCAAATCCAAATCCAGGGGCACTTTACCACCAAGCTACATCATTTTTACATTTTCTTTTGTGGCAAGATCTCACTAAATTGCGCAGACCGGCCTCGAACTCATGTCCTCTTGCCTCAGCCTCCTGAAGAGCTGGGATAACAGGCATGTGCCAACAGCTTCCAGAGAGGGCTGGATGCTTTACAAGACAAAACTTCAGAGCTGGAAGCTACTCTTGAGATTGGAATTCCAAAGAAAGCCAGACTGAAGGTCTTCACGGAAATATTGGACAGGAAAAAGGTGTAATCTAAAGTACAATATTGAAGCAGATGTAGATGAAAAGCATGAACAATTTTTTCCTTTAAATTTCCAGCACTTAGCATAAATCTTGGCACACAGTAGTTGCTTAATACTTGTGGATGAATTAAGCTGTTGAAAGATAAAAGAAAAAAAGGAGTTTCAGGGATGTGTTTCGATTTTTAAGACCCTACATTCTGAAAAAATGGGTTTCCCCCACAATTCACAATAATATAAAAGCAATTTTAAAAAGTAAAACAAGAGTAAGAAAATCCAATAAGGCTAAGATTTTTCCCATGGTATATTTTTAGTAGTCTCATAAAATAAAATCTTTCAAAATATTTTTCCAATTTTCTGGTCCTTCTGCTGCATAGGGATCCGAACCGAGTGATCGTTTCCTCCTGGGTTATCCTGCCCTCGAGGGCTGCGCGTCTTTCGCCTCTTGAACTGTTTTCTGGTCATTCCACAGATTTCACCTTTTCTTCTGAAGACTTCTCTTTGGCATATCCGATTGCTGGCACCACTACTCTTGCAGTCCTTTGGGCAGTTATTGAGTAAAATAAGGCATCCTTGACCACAAGCACTATGATATGTCCGCAGTTGATTTGATAGCCCAGACAGCTACTTAGTGATTAAAAGGCAAACAACAGAAACTGGGTGAATAATTCTGGGCAAAGAGATGATTCACATCCCAAGTCCAACAGCGTGAGATTTCATCATGCTACTCAGAATGGCACACAATTTGAAACTTACAAATTATTAATTTTCAGAACTTTGCCCTTAATATTTTCAGACCGCGTTGATCACAGGAAAGTAAAACCTTGGAAAGCAAAATAATGGAGGGGATGCTGTGGGTGAGGTATGGCTGTGGGTCCCCTCACGAAGGGAGCTCGGAGGAAACCGTGGGAACCGATGGGTCCCCAGCCTGGGGCGGAGGAGCGCAGGCCAGGTTCAGCCCTGCCCCTTGGCCCTGTGGTCCCAGGTTTGTCATTTTTATAGTCATTCTCACAGTCACATGTCATTTTCAGGGTCTTCCGTGCTCTCCAGCTGTCTCCCCTTTTTAGATCGCACTCTGCATCTCGGGCCTCCAGTTAAAGCCCTTATAACAGATTGAGGTTTTCTTAAACCTTAAGAGAACATAGCATATCTAAATATCTGGGTGTGCTCTGAATTTCCTCTTGACTTGGTTTGCTTGAATAGTCTCCTTTATTAGTAGAATATAGTCAGATAAAGAGATCTTTCTCTCTGTGCACATTTATTATATCAGATTTATGTGACTGTAATGCTCTTCTTAATTTGATGTGTGGATGCTGGACATGAGGAGGAGACACTCACAGATGCGAGTGATACCCTTGGTGCCTCAGTGTCTGAGCACCTGGGTGCGCCTGGGGACTGTTACAGTCAGTTGTCAGGTGTTGTACATCGCAAGTACAAAGACCTCCCCAGTTTCGAGAAATAACCATCTCTCTAGAGGGTCCCCGAGGAGAAACATTCAGGGGTGTCTCTGTCCTGTTTGTTTATTAGGAAGAGTAGGAGAAGGTAGGCATCATATTTCTTCAAATTCTACATGACAGACCAGTCTTTCTCTTCCTGGGTGTCAAGAAAACCCCGGTGTTCCCGACAGGACAGAGCATGTGTGTGTGTCTTTGAGTGGAGGATGAGTGAAGGATTGCTGGCTCCAGGAGCAGACTGAAGACCCATGAGCAAAAGAATGTGGAAAATAGCAAGTGGCTTGATATGGTCCTCTGTGATGGCAGAGGGAGAGCAAATGGAGCCAAACATACCGGCACATGGTAAGAACCATGCCGAGAGTGCATAAATTTTCCTGTTAGAAAATGAAAATTCCTCCCTTGGTTTTAAATTGGGAAGTCACATGATCAGATCAGTGTTTCAGAGGCAATAATGTACTCAGATTTCAAAACAGGCCGAAGTCAACAGTATTAGTTGTAGGATGATCTGCTCACAGTTATGCCAACAGGAAAAATGATAAGGCCATAAAATAGAAAAAAACTGGTGAGATCTTGAAGTAAGACAAGAGACATTGGGAATGGAAGTGATAGAAAAGAATTCATGGGCATCCAGAAAACAAGAAAGAAATAAAGGAAGGAAGAAGTGAAGGAAAGAATAAAGGAAGCAAGGAATGAACAAAGGAAGGAAGGAGGGAAGGAGGGAAGGAGAAAAGGAAAGAAAAGAAACGGTAAAAAGAAGATTAGGAGAAAAATCTAACTCATCTCTCTCTGGTCTTAGTATTTGGGTAGGTAAGGGTTGAGATTGATAGCTCAAATAAATAAGGAACACAATATTTGTAGACAAAGTACACAGGTCTTTTTTTTGTTGTTGTTACTGGGAATCAAACTCAGGGCTTCATGCTTGAAAGGCAAGCACTCTAAACACTGAGCTAAATCCCCGGCCCTAGACAAAGTACAAAGAAAATAAATGTTTCTGAAGTAGCTAAACCTATATTCATTCATTTACTCTAGATTGATGGAGGATGGGTTTTGTTATCACAATAGTCTTCCCAGCGCTGACATATTTTTTGATGTCAAGGAACTGTGTGTTTACAATTTTGAATTAGTTTCTAAGATTTAAAAATAGGAAAACCACCATAAAGATTTCAGACTACTGCTGAAAAATTGAAACATTTACCAATGCCCCTAAATCAACAATCTCTTTAAAGTGGATGTGTGCTCTCTAAATTGGCACAATCCCCACCACTCCCTTATGCGTCCTCAACCGGGCTATTTTCACATTGTTGTTCTTGGGGCCTAGCAGTGCTCTCAAAGCCCTACCACTAAGCCCTTAGTCTGCCCAGAGGTTTCCCCCGGCAGTTCTGTTGTCCTCCTGCAGCTGTTTGCCTGAGGCTGCTCTTTTCCCACTGGAGTGTGCTCTGCAAGTCTATAGAGCAGGCCAGAGGTGCCGTCTCCTCTCCAGTGACCATCAGCCAATGTGGGATGGAAGCCCTTTGCTGGATACTCCAATTTTTTGCCACCTCAGCATGATTATTCTGCAGCATCTCCACGTAGTGTCTCAGAGTTCGCAGCAAGTTCGACTCCCAGCTGCTTATTGCATCACCGTGCATGCTTTCCTAACTGTGTCCACTTTGCTGACTCATTGCCCTGTCCCCACGTATGCTTCCTGGGATCATCTACAAGACAAGCTGCTTGCATCTAACTCCTTCTCTTGGGGTCTGTTTTGGGGAAGAACTCAAGCTAAGACAGGACTTGGCAACCAATTAGTTCTGTCATCTCTGAATTTACTGTCTTCTGGGTCCTAACTGCTCTTCAGTAATAAGTTTCATGGTCTCAGCTGTGAGAAATAGCAATCATTTTAGAGGGCAGTGAATTGCGTGAGGCCGTACAACAGGATTGCCTCTCTCTGGACCCTGCAGCCAGCGTTCCATCCGTTTCCTCAAGAACGGGCGATCAACAGCACGTCTAGCTGCCAAATTCAGCAACTATCTCTTTTTGGAAAGAACGTCTAGGCCCATTCATGTCCCGTTGGTCTTCAGCTACTTTCTCGTTTCCTCAGCCGAACTGAGCTGACGTGACAAAGACCATCCTGTTCACAAAGCCTAAAATATTTACTCTCTGGGATCCAGGTTTGCAGATTTCTGCACGTCACCACAGCAGCGCTGGAGGCGCCATCACCTACTTCGCTCTCTTACAAACGGAGCAGGAGAAGACCGGCTCCCTCTTACGTGTGCCGCAGGAGCAGAACTCTCAGCCTCCTTTTTGTTCAGCTGGCAGCGGGTGTTTGCAGCAGAGCCAGGATCAAGACCGCGACTCTGACTTCTCTAGACAAATTAATTTATTATTTAAGCACATCTGCCTATTTATTTAAAGAGGTGCTGTGGCCTCCACTTGTGCACTTGTGTGGAGGAAAACATCACACTGAGATCTCAAGTGTCACAGCAATTAGTCAAATGGGGGAAGATGCTGCTCTGGTATGTTCAGGGACACTGTACTTGATAATCTTTAATTTGCTCGATATTACAATTAAGGTAACTTCAAAAGTGTTATAACCTTAATAATGTCAACATGTTTCCATTATCTCTGGTGTACATATTATTTTTAACCTACTTCACACATAAGAATGTATTAATGCACTTTTTGGCTGCTGGTAAAGTGGCCCTCTAACAGGCTTGTGAAGGACTTAATAACCTTGTAGAAATGTTTTACTGATGAGTATTTAAAAATTATTAGAAAATCACTCAGTTAGGATTGGAAAAAAATTGTACTACGTTATTACTGGCTGGGAGAGAGCGATTCATGAGGAGAGACACGATTAATAGGAAAACCGACAACCCTAATTTGCAGGTGAGAAGGTTAGAGAGGGGAGGGCGATGTTTTTGAGTCAGGAGAGCCCAGCTTCCGACTCTGGCTTCCCGACTCCTCAGCTATGTGATCTTGGGATAGTTGCTGAGCTTGTGCTAGAGTTGATTCTTCATTTCCAGCTGAAAAGCGCTGGCCATTCCAGCAGTTTTTATAGGAGAATGTAATTAATGGGTATTGCTGCAGGAATTGTACAAACTGTGAAGAGCCTTGCAAACAGGCATTACTATTGTGCAAAGCTAGGAGAAAAACACTAGGATGGGTGACTGACGCTGTTTCCTGTAGTCTCTTATCACTTGTGTTTACGCTGGTGTTTGAAGCCAATTCAATAAGGAGAAAGAGACACAGAAGACAATTTGTTTCCTCCATCTTGGTCTACCTCGCCAAAAGTGATAGACGATCACTGCTTCACATCTGTGTCTCTGACCAATATGAAGGTGGGTGCTAAGTAGCACCCAGAAAATGAAATCTGTGGGAGTCACATTATTTCATACTGTGACACTGACTAGTGACCAGTGGCCACATTTTAATTTCTTATTTTGGGAGCGACTTCACTAGCCTTGAACAGTCACTCGTGTCCCCTCCTCCTTCACAAACTCTTCAGAGGTAGGCATAACCCTGTGCCTGGATTATTGAGGTAAACTTTTATGTAACTCCAACACTTTACACTGGTGTGAAATTACTGATACGTTGGGATCCTCCATTTTCCCTAATTAGACCAGTGAGTGAGGGATTTGCAGAAACAATTCCAGAGACTCTCACTTTAATATTAACTAATGTGCACTTGGCCTACTTTTTGATTTTCCCACTGAACATATAGGGTCAGTTTCTCATCTTGCTTGGCGCCCCTGTGGAGCAAGCTCAGAACTGCCGTGTTTTCAAAGGCGGCGTCCTCCCTCCCCTCCTCTACCTTGTCCTTTGCCTCCACAAGGACATGATCTGCTGTCCACCCAGAGACAGAAGCTGTGCTTTGGTGGCAATGCAGTACAATTTGCATAGTCTAGTCTAGTGAATTCAGCTAAGGAAATCTAAACTGTTCTATTTACTTTACCTATGGATAACCCCGTATGATGACTGTGTGGGTTTCTGTGTTTCAGAGTTTTAGGTGCTCTTCATTCAGGTAGATGTTTTTTGTGGGGGGAGGTGCTGGGGATCGAACTCTGTCCCTTGTGGTTGCTAGACAAGTGTTCTACCACTCAGCTAAACCTGCAGCCCTCTTGGGTAGACTTTTGAGAAGGGAAGAACAGTTTGTAGAGTCAGACAGATTGTGTTTAAATTCTGGCTCCTGGTCTGATTTACTTTGTAATCTTCAGCAAATAAATTTATTTAGGCTCCATACTCTCCATTAACAAAATAGGAATAAAATTTAGTTCTTAATTTGGTTGCGAGTTTACAATAAAGATGTAATAAACTGTCACCCATATCCTGGCACATGAGAGACACTGGATAATTTACTGTTGTTGCTGTAGAACTGGATAGATGAGCTAGATAAAGTATAGAAAATCTACCTAGTTAAAAGGTAAATGAAAATATTAATTTGAGGATTGTCTTAGTTACTTTTCTTGTTACCGAGACAAAATACCCAATACGCAAAATTAAGAGAGGAAAGGTTTATTTGGTTTACAGTTTGTAGAGATTTCAGTCCATAATCAGCTGGCTCCAAAGCAGGCCGGAATGGCAGACAGGCAAAGGCAGCAAGGCAAACAAGAGACCTACAAACTTCCTTCTGTCCCTTGTATTTTATCCAGGCTACCTAGCCTTAGGGTGGGTAGAACTCTCACCCTTAATCCTAACACCCTGAATCCTATCATCATATTTTTGATCCCAGTAGAACTATGCCAAACCAATCAGTGGACTAATTTAGTAATCACACACTCTAGATCCAGCCCCACCTACAACTGCATGAGGCTTTTGGAGGCCATCTAGGCACAAACCATAACAAGAATCAAGAGAAACTGGGTCAAGACCGTCAGCTAGCTACTTTGTCTTTTTAGCATTAGGTTTGCTCACCAATGAAATGAGGCATTAAGGCTCTCAGTTTTCCTTGTTGTTTTTTTTTTTTTTTTAATTTTCCTTTCTAGCACCAGCTGTACTTTGAAGTCAAACAGAACCATGCTAGGAAAAGGGAGAAAAAAATAGGCAGGTCACTAACCTTCCAACTCATCTCAAAGGCTCTGTTTTTGTCTTTTGCACACCTGGGTTCCCAATAGGGCTGGTTAAGCTTCTTTGTCCAGAACAGCTTGGTACACCTTTGAGCAAGATGACCCTGGGGCGCTTTTCCTGCTCTCATGTTAGATCAGGAGGTTGCCACCTTCTTCCACACTTTAGTCTGCAGACCGTCAGGCAGTTGAGGCACCAGTGAATTTCAAGATGGTTAAGTTAGCAAAGTTAGCTTTTTGAAAACCATGAAGTAGGCACATAATTCTACTTCAGAGTTTTTCCTAGCAACTTCCTGCCTTGGGCTCCCTCATTACTCTAGCCTACTGTTCCAGTTTCTCCCAGACCACTCTTCTGTTGAGACATAAAAACCTAATCCTTATCCCTAAAGATACCCATCTGCACTTGAATTGTGGCTAGTTAGAAAAAAGCACCCCACATTCTCTTCTCCTTGGAATATCATTATTACTCAGAATGATAATCCTTGAAGGGGAGGTTTTATCTGCATGGGTATCTTTTCTCAGTTTCTAAATCCAGGCTGCAGTGCCAGCTCTCTGGGTTTTTTGTTTGTTTGTTTTGGTTTGGTTTGTGTTCGTGGGTTGGTTTTTTTGCTCCAGAGAGCTAGCTTTGATATCATATGTGAAAGTTTCTGCTGTGGTCATTAAAAGGCGAGCTTTGGGGTCAAAGAGATGCATGCTTTAGTGCTGACTGTGTAACTCTTCTGCTTTTCTGCCTTGCTCAACTTACTAACTTCCCTACTTTCTGGTATCTGTGCGTAATATCTATCCTGGAGTTGTTGTAAGAATGTGAAGGTTTCCTGGGATAAATAACCCCCCAAACCAGTCATACCTCCTACTTTTTGTTACAGTCGTTGTTATCATTAACATCACGATCGTATGTTCACTTGATGCTTACTGTAAAGTTCAAGACTCCAGGAAATGTCACACTTCTCTAATTTGTCTAAATGAACTCAGACTTCTATTTTACTGATTGCTTTGGTTCATATGTATACACACACACACACACACACACACACACACACACACACAAAGTTACACATGAAGATTCCTGGATTTTTCAAGTACTAAGTCAGTAGAAAACACTTTTGATTTCTGGCACTTGACAGTTACTGATTGCCCCAGATTTCTTCTTGGTCCAATGTCTCTGCCACTTCTGGGCCAGACTCAGGTCATAGAAACTTTTTTTAAGAATCAGAACTCTGGTTCCTGGAGTCTACTCTGGTACCATCCTGCACTCTGAAGATAAAAGGATCTGCTGAGGAATAACCAGCCATATCTTCTCTGGAGACACGCCTGCCTTTAACCTCTTTCCAAGCAATGAGTACTTTCTTTTCTTCCCTTTTCCTTTGCCTTTTGGCTCATGCTTCTCAGTGCAATTTCAAGATACCCAGGACTTTATGAATACTATAAGAATATGTACACCCCTTGATAGAAAGGAGAATATCACCTAGAAATAGGTGAGTGAAAGTGTACATGTGAATACAGGTACACGGTATAATCATTCTTGGTTATAACTGCCATCACCGCCAGCACCATTTTGATCTTCATCACCCAAGCCACCAATACACAGAATGCCTTTCTAGGGCCATTACCCTGCGATTCTTACAACAAAGCTAAGATGAGTCAGATTTGCCATCACCTGGGAGATTGTGTTACCCTTGTGAAGAAAGACACATATAGGGCCAATGAAGCAAGGCTCTAAGCCTCAGAGGTATTCATTTCTGACCAAAGTTTATATAGGTATCAAAAAAGCACTTTCTTTTATATAATCTTTTCAGGGAGTCTAATCTCTTTTCAGCACAAACTATGCAGTACCATGGTGTATGGAGGAAAGAGGAATATTATCAGTAATGACTGCCAAGTTAGCTCTCTACTGACATTGCAGTTTAAATTTTAGAAAGTTAGTAGCTTCTCTCTGTGACCTAGGGAGAGTGAACCATCCATATTAGAGTATGATTCTTGTTGGTGGGTCTTTCCCCTATTTTCAGGTAAATGCTAACTTTATATAAATTCCACTTAATTGATAAGAATTAAAACACATTCAAAGACAAAGGTAGTGCAGATAATAACTGTGGCCTGTTTAATAGATAGAGAAATTCTCCTGGAGGGCTTGCTATAGCTATTCCTGCAGCAATACGATTCCAGACTTTTGGTGCTTAAAGGCAGAGCCCAAAACACTGCTCTGTTCTGATTACATAATAATAGCTCCTATGTATTAAGAGATAACTATGAGCTTGCCAAAAAAACAAGATCTGTACACAAAAAATAGGTCAGTTAAAGCTCACATCAACTTTGCAAAAACAACCTACTTCACCTCAAAATGGCTACGTAACTTCTTAAGGCGGCCAGGAAGTGGTAAATCATGATTCAACTCTCGTTTGATTGACTCCGTGCTCTTAACTACTATGTTACGCTGCCTCCTACTTCATAACGTCTGCATCCAGTGAAAGCAGGAAGACGTCTGTAATCCTAAATCTGGTCCCTGACAGCTTCCCCTCCACCCACGGCCAATGTTCAATCAGTGGAAGCATCCAGTGGCCCTCATAAACGCGGGGTGCTACTTCGGTCCTTGTCACATTCCCTGCAGCCAATCAGGCGGCAAGGATGGTTCTGTATTCCAAAAATACCTTTAGTTTATCCTTCTCCCCTATGGGGTTAAGTGCTCAGAACTTGCCATGTGGATATTACATTAATTCCTTCACATTCTGACCTTAGCCTCCTCTGTCACCTCTCTCCTCCTTCTACCCCATCTTCTATCTGTACTCAAAACCTGACACTATTTTGACTGTTCATTTTGTGTTTTTTCCTTCCTAATTCACCATAAGTAGCATTAGAAGTGTTATGTGGCTGACCATCCGCTTTTCATTTCCCATCAATATATTACATTACTCTACTTACGTCGTCTACCCTAGATTGTATTTGCCTATTCTCTCTGTCTCTCTGTCTCTGTCTCTCTATCTCTGTCTTTCTTTCTCTCTCTGCCTCTCTCTGTTTCTCTCTCTCCCCCCTTTCCCTTTTCTTTTCCCTCTCTCATTATTCATAAATTCTTTCTGGGCAGAAATAGTACTTATCTTTATACCACCAATGCTTAATAGCGTCTTGCTCATAGAAGACACTTGAAAAGAGTTTGCTGCCTTAAACAAACACCTAATCTGCACTGTACCATTCATGGTAGATCATAAATAGTTTGTACTAGCATAGGTCAATTTTTACTGCACTTACAAATAATTAATAAATTCCAGTAGTTTAAAACAAACAAGGTTTATTTTACATTCACCTTATGTATTGATCATATGTGGGCAGAGGTCTCTGCTTATAAAAGTTACTCTGGAACTTATGCAACCATGTAGCTGTTGTCTGGAACATATTGGTTGCTTTATCCAAAGGAAGAGAGAAAGCTTGGATATTTTTGCACCAGCAATTATGTGCTTAGTCGAAGAGTTACATAAATCACTTCTGCTCAAAACTGCCGGGCTAGCACCAGCACCAGCTATCACTCATCCATCCAAGCCTGGGTAGACCTACTGTCCTGCTATGTATCTGGGTAGGAGGACCCGAATCAGTGGGTGATTTTTACAAATGACTACCGCAGTTTCAGTCATCAACATTGTTACAGTTGGAATTATATCTCCTGCAAAATTTATATGTTGAAAGGAAGTTCTAGCCACCTCATAATGTGACCTTATTTGAAAATAGTGACACAGCAAATGTAATTAGTTAAGATGAGGTCATATTTGAGTAGACAGACACCTAATACAGTATGACTGGCGTCATCTGTTTATCTATGAAAATGTAGACATAGGGACACACACAGGGAGACTGTCGTATGAGTATGAAGATGGCTCTCTCCAAGGCAAGGTATGATATCTGGGGCGGATACTTCACGTAAAGCCTTCAGAACCAACTCTGCCAATACTGTATCTTGCTTTTGAACTTCCAGTCTCAAGTACTACGAATCAATAAATCTCTGTTTTTAAGCCACCCAGTTTGTGATATTTTATCACGGATACCTTAATGCAGATTTCTCTACTGGGAGAAGAACATTGCTGTAGAAAGTAGCTCTGGGTTTCGATATGGGTAGAAGATGCAAGAGTTTGGAAGTACATAATAGAAAGAGCTTAGATTGTTTCCAAAAGGCTGTTCATATAAATATGAAACTTAAAGGTATTTCTGGTGAGATCTCTTATGGAAATAAATAATTTATTACCAGAAACTGGATAAATAGTGATACTTTCTACCAAGTAGAGGGTGGCTCTCATTATAATGTGGGCTGTTTTGTGGAAAGAATGTCTTGTAAATTATGAACTTCGATTTTTAGCTGAGATTTCTAAACAGTGTTCAAAATATGGCCTAGTTTCTGCTTTCTGCTTACTGTAAAGTGTGGAAGGCTAGAGATATATTGAACATGAGGTCATTAAGCAAAAAGAAACAAAACTTGAAGATTTGGAAACTTCTCAAACTGGCCATATTGCTGGAAATTAGAAAGTTTGCTTTGGAGAGAATGTCAAGGATGTGACTAGACTGTGATTTGCTAAAGAAATTAGGCATGTGACTCATTAATCCCATCAGCCATCTCAGCAAAGGCCAAAAACAGAAATGAATTATCCAGGGGAAATCTGTGAAGGCCTCTTTTGTCTGACAGCTTGGACTCTATGAATTGCACAAAAGACCAACAAGATTGTTGAGAATTTTATATCAGCAAAGACATATCTAACCTGGCTGGTAAGGAAGAGAGATGGGACAAACTGAAGTAATAGTGAGCCCAAAAGTGGTTCAAGGACTGGGTCCTTCTCTGTCCAAGAAGGCTTAATCCCCTCCTCATTTGTAGGAGATGGGACTGTTGTGTAGAGATCCCAAGGCAGGGTCACGACTCTGGCTGGGGGGGGCAGGGTCACCCTCTGATGGGCTTATGGGACAGAGCACTGAACCAAAGAAGCACTCTCTAACATCTTAAAAGCAAATGGACCTCTTTGGGACCCAAGGTCTCCTTTTTCCTTGTGATGAATTTCTTCTGGACTAACTGAATTTTATAAGTAGATAATTTATTGCCCAACACTGAAGAATTTTGTCCTAGAAGAAATCATCCCTGGAGTGTTACCCATACCTTATTTAGATGTGATTTTAGACTGAGAGTTGATGCGGCAATATGTAAAGACTTGTAGGAATGTTAGGATGGGGGTGAATATATTCTAGACAGAAGAAAGTCATTAATGGGCAGAGTGCCATTATCGATTGAATTGGTTCCTCCACAATTTATGCATTTATAGTCACTAGTACCTTGGGATGTGACATTATTTAGAAAAAAAGTTACGTGAACATCTTCAGTAATATCTTAATTTGGTTCACCCAAGAGCACATCACAAGATAAACACTAGGATCCAAGTAGTTAATTTTGGAGATGATCACAGGAATCACCGTGAGGGAGTTGAGAAAGTGAGACAGGGAGAGAGAAAAGTAAACAGAAAAGCTGCATTGGTAGGATGGTTACCTTTGAAAGTCATCAGGCTTCAGTCATAGGACTCAAGTTCTAAACAGGATGATGGCAATTTCAGAGAATTATTAGGCCAAACTCTTCCAAACCAAGTGGCTAAGTACATGTGGCTTTGTGTATCACAGGGCCTGATACCCTTGCACTCACAAAGTGACCACATGGCAGTATACATGCAAAATGCAAGGCACAGAGGATTGTTCAACAAATATTTGAATGGGTGAACGATAGTGGTTGAGTGGGCTGCCCACCAAAAGAAAATTCATAGGTGTTCTATCATTCTTAAAATTACTCCTTCTATGACTCAAGGCAGTATTTTCAATTTATGAAGTGAAAGAAAAAGTCACACATGTGTATCACGTTCAGCAACAAGGAAATCTCATATTGGCAAACTGTGTAGGGATTTACTGCTTTAAATCTCCCACATTTAAAACAAAATATCGACAGCATATTCTTTTATCCTCTGCCTTCTGATTACTGGTGAAAAATGTACTCAATTATTTTGCTTTTACTCATCTAAAACAATGAAAGAACTGTACACCTCCCACTTCAGGCCGTACCATTTGACTGCACTCTTACACCTGTGAGAAGCCCCATGAAAAACAGGTTCCCAACCAAAGATCCTGGTGAACTGTTGCTTCTCATCTCTGTTTTGGAGATCAACAACTCAGGAAGCCCTAAGAAGTTGTGCAGAGAATTACGTTTGTCTTAGGGTTTTGCTAACTCATTCAGTAATTTAACATCTTTGGTGAAACAACTATTTCGATCCAACAGAATTAGTGCTAGTGAAACATAATTCTTGAGAAGTTCCTGTACAACACAGCATACCCATGGACATTGATGTGAAACAAGACAGCCTCCACTCCAAGGTTGTCACAAAGCAAAGAACTGTCTTCTGTGGTCACTTGCACATGTCAGATTCTCTTAGCTGCTCATGGGTAATGTAGAGATGTGAAGGTGATGCTGAAGTCAATAGATCATTTTTATGGGCTATCAGATTTTCTTGATTTATGAATTTCTACTCCATCCTTCTGCTTCTTTCCTTCCCAGACTCCAAGTTTTTCGCAGCCGTCTTTTTTATTCTTTCGATCCAATATTCTCTTTCCTTGTATCTCTTTCACTTTGTAGTTACATAGAATATATAATTTTCAACCCCAAACCTTATTTGTCGAGGACACTTGGGAAACATTGCTGCATTTTCTCCACATGTCTTGGGAGAAATACATGAAAAAAAATCTATGAAATATATGAAAATATCTAATAAATAGATGAAAAAATATGAAAAATATAAGAAAATTTTCATATATCTAAAAATATATGAAAATATCTGAGAAATATATGAAAAAATATATGTAGCACTTTTCTATTATATTGAAGTAGATATATGGCGATTGTCAAATCCAAGCATGGTCCTTCACACATATAAATGGTATGCATTTGTTTATATCCATTGATCAAGTTTAAATAGAAAATCTTCCTTGCTCTACCTTAGCTAAACTAGATAAAAACAGACTACGTATTTTGTAAGAGGGCTTCCCCTGAGTTCTTCCCTACCTGGTGACATTTTCCTGGTTAGGGATACAGATTCAGGGTAGTGTTGGTGGTGGTGGCCATGAAGATAAACTTGACAATGGTAGTGATAATGTTGGGTCGTGACATATCTCCAGGAAGTAGAACATTTTCGTAATTCTATGGAGTCTGCTATTTTTGTAGTATGGAACCATTAATTCTGATTTGTCAGCTTCATTGGATTAAGAAATGCCTAGCAGATTAATAAAGCATGCTCCTGGGCGTATGTCTAGTAGTTCATGGAGGTCTGATCTTGGGTAGTATGCACGGTTGGTCACCAGTTCTTCTCTGGCACTGTTTCTCTGTTCTGCTTCCCAGCTGCCATGAACTAATCAGCTTTGCTTTGCCGCACCCTCTCGTCATGATGTTACACCTTTGAATCAGCTGATCAGGACTGAATCTGGTGTTACAGTGAGCCAAATTAAATTGTGGGTTGTGGGTGTCAGGTATTGTGTCCTAGCAATGGGAAAGCTAACTAATAGAGAAAATTGGTACCAGAAATGTGGTCATTGTTATAACTGTAACTATGAATTTAGAAGCCTTTACAACTGGTTTTTGGGAGGTGTTTGGAAAGGTTTGGAGATGAGAGCTAGAGAAGCCTTAAATGTAACAAGCAGTGTTTGATTGCCCATGCTAGTTAGAGTTCAAAACACCAAATTACTGATGGCAATGCAGACAGTAAAGCTCAGGCTCAGGAAGTTTCAACTGGGAAATTTCAGTTCAGTTGGGATTTCATTGGTATTTGGACTTGAGGCAGTGTATTACACTCTGTCTGAAAATTTGTCTGTATTTTGCCCAAGTCCTGAGATTGCAGGAGACGAAGATTAAAGATGGTGGATGCATTAATCCAATGGAGGAGATCTCAAACAGCCTAGCATTCATGCTGTTGCCTTGGTAAATACTGGCTGCTTTTAGCCACATTTATAGTGAGAGTCAAAGGCAAAAGTCAAAGCAGAAAAATCTGAAAAATTTAAATTTTTGTCTAGAAGGAACCATGTGTAAAGTTGAGGCCAAAGGAGATGTGTCTTCTAAAGAGATTAGCATCATTAAAAAGAAACCAAGTACTTTGTACAGCGCAAGAAGACAAATGAGGACATTTTAAGAATCAATAAGACCCAACTCATTAAAAGCTCAAGGATGCAAAAGTGTCAGTCTTACCTTTGAGAAAAGAGGCCATGGGACCTGATTGAGACAGGCTCCCTAGGGAATTGGTTCCTTGAGAGTCATTTCACTGTGCTCATTCATCCAGGCACTCAGAGACTGCTGCAGCCATAGTCCTAGAGGGCCTGGCAATTGCTTCACTAACAGTAGATCTTAGTGTTGTCCATGTGTTGCTGGTTTTACAGGCATACAGAGTGCAAGAGTTGTGTCAAGAAGTCTTCTCACTGGATTTTAAAGGAAGGCCTCAAAGGCCAGACAAGGACCCCTGTGAAGGTGGTGCATGAGGCTTTTGGAACAAAACCAAAGATGCAGTGGAAACCTCAGGAAACCAGAGATATCAAGAACATAGAATGTCTGCTGAGGAAAACTGCAGGCCATAATTAAAGCCAGCCCAAGGGAGGGGCTTTGTGAGCTGCAACCAGCAAGACTATAGGGTTGAGGTCACCCAAACCTTTCAATTCACATTTTACCATTTTGTTTCCCAGATCATAGATATGGAGGCTACAGGACTCAGTGTTTGCTCTAATTCTTTTCAGTTTTGCTGTGTTCCAATTTTTTTTCTACCACCCTAGTCTTCCCTTTTGCAATGGCAATGTTTACTCTGTGACACTGTACTTTGGTATTATATAATGTGTTTTCTACTTTTACAGAGGAAATTCACAGTTAAGAGTTTGTCTTGAGTCTCAAAAGAGACTTGGACTTTTGAAAAATACTGGAATAGTTGAGATTTGGGGGAAGGTATTATGTTTTCAGTTATACACTGGATAGTTACATTAGGTAGAACTGTGAACTTGATATTTTCTTTATTTGGAGATTAAGTATAGTTTAAAGAGCTGTGTTTTGGTGTTGACAAAGAGTAGCCTGCAATTGTTAATCCTCCTTAGTCACCTTCATTGGATTAAGAAATGCCTGGTAGATTTCTAAAACATGCTCTTGGGTGTGTCTGGGTGGATTATGGAAACATGGCTTTGTGTACCATACATTGTCCATAGCCTGTTCGATTCTGGCACCCTTCCCCTGGTCTGCTTCCCAGTCACCATGAACCAAGCAGCTTTGCTGTACCGCACCTTCTGCCATGATGCTTTTGCCTTGGAGCCAGCTGACTGCAGATTGCATCCTCCATGACCATGAGCCAAATTAAAGCTCTCCTTTAAGTTGTTTGTGTCAGGAATTGTGTCCCAACAACAGAAAAGCTGACTAATATATGGTATGTGCTATTTGACACACATTTTAGGAAAGGGAATTCGTTGGCTTAAGTGTGGTTATATTTATACTCCAGTATTTTATTTGAACCTATTGTTTCAGAATCTCAAAGTAAGCTTTTCTCTATATTTATCTGCTTGTTATCTATCATTCTTTATATGTAATTTTTTAATTCTATGAGACAGAAAACAGGAGAAAACTTCCAGTGAGAAAACATACTGCTCATAAAGCAAAGAAAAAAAATTTTTGGTAAAATATATTTTCATTTTGTATTTTCAAGAGGTCAACATAAACAATAGTAAGTTACAAAATATTTTTTAAAATCATGCACAGTGTCTCTTGCCACTGTTGTGTTAATTAATGCAAATGTGGCACACGCATCAGTTTTTGCTTACACCCCACCAATGTACATCTGTACAGTAAATATGTTAGTGTACAACCCTAAGCCACTGTCAAAAGATTCTTTTTTAAATTTCTAAATCCTAGAAAATCATTGCCAAGATTCAAGACAAATTTTCATATATTTGGGAAAATACAAAGGAAATAATAAAAGCCTACAGAAGGAGTATGACACTCATTCTTGGTATACATAGACTCCATTGCCCACCAATAGCCAGAGAATAGAAAGACATATTACATTTATTGAACAGCTACTAAAGGAATAGTTATGCTAGTTATTTACTTTAATTTTTATAAAACAGATATTAATGAAGTGCCTGCTATATGCTTCAGTTTTCCAAAGTAGTAGAAAATGAATAGCTGAAAGATAATGGCTCCTGAAGGTTTCCAATAGTGTTAATCCTGTTTTCTAGCAAACCCATTTCCTTACCCCAATCTCACACACTATTAAAGAGAAATCTGCATCTATCGGCTTGGCTTCCAAGTCTCTCTTGTACAGTGTCTGAAAGGAATTGAGAGAGAACATAGAAAGTCATTGTAAATTGTTTGAGTGACTCACATTAGAAAAAGAAAAAAAAAAAAACAGAAGTTTAGAGGCGGAAGGGAAAGAATCAGATCCAAATAGCTAAAAAGATGGGGGCATTGAAGACAAAAAACAATGTGGATTTGGTGGTGGGTGGATGACATGAGAATGGAATTCAATGAACTTGTGAAAAAAAATTGGAGAGAGCCTTAGAACCTAAGTGAAAGAAACAGTTGTCAAGGAATAAACACTTTAAAATATGATGACATCAAATAATACCTTCTTTCCACATTCATATAAGACTTTAAAAATATTTAAATTACATTTCAAATTAAGTGTTAGATTAATTTTTAAAGTGCAAATCGGATCTCAACTGGACTGCATAGTTACTCTGTGCATGCGTGTGTGTGTGTGTGTGTGTGTGTGTGTGTGTGTGTGTGTGTGGCCTACTCTAAAATAAATTGCATCTTCATTTCTGTGGAGATAATGAAATTTTTCTACTATATGTTTCTGAATATTCCCAAATTTTTCATTGGTCAATCTCTGCACATGATCTTTGTATATTTGATGTCCTTGACCCTAACAATACACAGAGAGGAAGAAAAAGAAACCATTACATTTCTAGTAAGAATTAAAGACATATAAAATTCCCTTTCTGAATAACTGTTTAGGAAATTATTGAATATACCACTAAATAAAACATGAGTCCATTACTGAGTTAGGATGATAATATGAGGCGCTCTGCTTTCTTCAGTGAAACAACCATAACTGGAAAGTCCATCTAAGAAAAAAAAAATTAAAGTTTCTAGAAATTATTCTAAGAGTATGCAGAAACATGGAGAAACATTTATTCAAGAAAATTTACTAAATCTTGGTAATACTAGCAATGGCCCCACTGACCCCAGTTCAGTGTGATGGAAGCTCTATTTTCTGTGGATGTAAGCAAAATCATAAGGCACTCTCTCCTCCCGGCTCTCAGTCTAGGGTCAGGACACCAACATTTCTCCTCTCTGAGCTTCAGTTAGAAAAAACTCTATTCAAGTCAATTGTGGCCCAGAGGTATAGAGCACCTTCTTCCATCCAGTCCTCATTTATAGCCTAGAAGTTATCCATCATGCGGCAGCTCAGTAATGTTGGGCCATCATTTCTTTGCCCCAGCTCACTCATAGGGCTTCCTTCTGGATCCGGAGCCCACTCACAGAGAAACGTGTCACACCAAGAGAAGCTGGCCACATTCCATGCCCCAGCTCTAGAAAAATGATACTGAGATTCTGTCCCGGGAAGAAGCAGATGGTAAGAAGAGAGAACATAAGGATACTGACTTTATTTGGAACAGACCACAGGGAAGATCAAACATAAGGGCACTATTGAATACAGAAGAGAGTTTGATGATAAAATATTAAACAGAATCCAGTACTTTCATGTTAGAAACAAGGGGAAGAATACAAGTAGAAGTAGAACAGAGGGCGCCAGGGAAAGAGTTAGCTAGGCACAACCCTCTAAGGGTCTGAGCAAGCCTCAAAGTCAGGTCTCAAAGAATACCGCTGTAAAGGAGTCCATGTTTAATTCATCAGACAGTGGAACAACTTATGCCCCGGGGTATTGTTGAAAACAACAAAATAATAAATTAGCAGTTAATAGACACTAACATCTGGGTGTGATACTAATAGAGAAAGACTAACCAGAAGCTTAAGTGAAAAGTCAAGTAAAGAAATAAGCAAAGAAAGAGCTGGTCTAAAACGTGGTAGGGAAGATGAGAGGATCGGGGGAACTGTGCACATGCCCAGAAATGCACTATCTGGGGAATAATATATTAGGCTGCACACCGGGGCAGAAAGATACTTCACATAATTAGTTCATCTAAGTTATTAAACAAATAAAGGGTCAAGCAAACACAGTAGCAACTCCTGGAGTAGGGGAAATGAATAAACGGAGTATCTCTCATCTCTAAAATGTCCTTATAGTTTGAATCTAGACTGTCCCTTAAAATCTATGTGTTGTAGTCTTGGTATCCAGTTGGTGTTGCTACTGGAAAGTGATGGAGACTTTAGGAGGTAGAATCTAATTAAGGAGGTAGATCACCAAGGAAATGTCTTTGAAGGTTATATATTTTTGTCCCTGGACCCTTCTTTTTCTCTGCTTCCTGTTTGCCATGATATGAGGCAATTTGGTCCAGCACATGCTCCCTGGTGTGATGTTTTATTTCACCACAAGCCCAAAAGCAATGAAGCCAGCTAGCCATGAAATGAAACCTCTGAAACCATGAGCCAAAATAGATACAGATATAGAAACTATGTTTAAATAGTAATAGATATAGAAATAGATATAGAAAACTATGTTTCAAGAACAAAAGAAAGGTATGTTTCATTATAACTTGTCAAGATGAAAAGGCCTTATCAAGTAGAGAACATCAATAGACACAAAATTTTTTCCACTTGGAAACTGTGGGGTGATTAGCAAAATAAGCAAAATGATAAATCACTAGAGGATCTTGACAATAAATTGGAGCTGGGAAAAGAGAGGAAAAAAAGTACCTGAAGAGGGATCACTAGAGATTATGAAATCCAAGAAACACAGAGAATAATAGAATAAAAAAATTTGCAAATCCTCAGAAAAATTTGAGACACCAACAAGTACCTCAATATAAGCCTAAAGGGAATGCCAATAGAAGAGGGAGGGAAAATAGAAAAAAAAATTTGAAATAACAGATGAAAATCATCCTAAATTTGACAAATAATTAATCCACAAATACTCAAATTTCAAGAAACTCCAGTAGGATAAATGTCAAGAAATCCACATGTGCATATATGTCATAGTTAATGTTGAAAAACAAAAGAATGAAACCTTGAAAACAGTGTTTCTCATCTTGTAAAGGTAAAACCAGAGATTAATAATTGATCTTTTTGTCAGTAAAAATGGACGCCAAAAGGCAAAAAAATTGGTAAAGACAACCAAAAATCTTATAATCTACAAAATATTTTTCTTCAATGACAGTGAAATAAATACATACCAAGATAAACAAAAACTGGAAGAGTTTTTTTGCTAGCAGACTTGACTTTTGACAAGAAATTCCAAACAACATTCTTTAGGGTGAAAGCAAATAGCCCCATAAAGTAATTCATACACTGTACATGTGCAGAAAAAAAAGTAATAGTAAAAATGATTGTGTAGCATCAAATAATGTGCATATGATTATATTGTTGCATCTACAACATATGGAATTGTAATTGTATATTTGATGATAATAGTATTATGGAGATAGGCAGTAGCATAGTTCTATTGGAGTAAGAAACAACAGATGATAACTAAAATCCACAGAAATAAATGGAGAGATGAAAAAAGATAAATGAAAAGGTTAACATACTCTTCAAATTTATATTTGTCCTCTTTTTTGCCTCACTTTCTTTAAACGTCGTAAGTAAAAAATATATTGTGCTTAAAGTATCTGTACGTATGGATAAAATTCATATCACAGAAAATGAAAGAAAAGAACAAAGGTATATAGAATAAAATTTTTGTATTTTGTTTGGAGTCAGTATATATCTGAAATAGATTTGAAATTCTATTTCAGAATTGAAAGTCTAGAAGTAAACCCTTAAACTTATGATCAACTGGTTTTTGATATACGCTCTAATACCTCAGGGAGAAAATGATAATCTTTATTCATATGAAAAGGTGGAGTTGGACCCTTTCCTCATACGATACACAAAAAATAACTCAAGATGGCTTGCAAAAGTGAAAACTATGAAGCTCATAAAAGACATAGAAATCAGTTTTTGTGACTTTTGTTTAGGCAAGGGCCTCTTAGCTATAATACCTGAAACAAAAGTGGCTGAGGAAAAAATAGATAAATTAGATTTCAGTAAAATTTAAAACTTGTAAAAAACAGAAAAAATAAAAAACAGTTGTGCCTCATAGAGTGCCATCAATAAAGTGCCATGATACCTTACAGAACTGAAATAAACTTTTGCAAATCACATATCTGAGTAGTATTATATCTAGAATAAATAAATCTTACAACTCAATAATAAAAAGGCAAATATCTCAATTTTAAAAATAAGCAATGGGTATGAAAAGAAATTTCTCTAAAGGAAGATCAACTACTGATAAATAAGCATATGAAAAGATGCTCAGCATAATTATTTACTAGGGAAATACAAATCACATCAACAATTCTATTGTACATCACAGCCTCTAGTATGACTAAAATAGAAAAGGCAGAAAATAACAAGTGTGGATAACAATATTGATGGATTTAGAGAACTTCTGTATTCATTGTATTTACATTCCTAATAATACACTTAAGAGAAATTTAAAAAAATGTTCACAAAAAATTGTACACAAATGTTTGTATCAGAAGTGTTCATGATAACAAAAATAGAAATCATGCAAATGTCCATTGACTGAAAAATGAACAACCAGCCACACAATGGAATATCATGCTGCAATAGAAAGGAATAGGCTGAGGGCATTGTTTGGTGGTATGGTACTTGCCTAGTATAAATAAGACCTGAGCTCCATCCCCCAGTCATAGTGGAGAATATCGTGTCATCGAATGTCATCGAATGACCCAGTGTTTTAGTTAATTGTCTCATTGCTGAGACAAAATACCCAATGCTCAAAATTAAAGGAGGGAAGGTTTATTTCATCTCAGTTTGTGAGGTTTCAGTCCATAATCAGCTGACTCCAAGGCACGGTGGCAGTGCAGAGGAGAAACAGCTCATGGCAGGCAGAAGGCATCAAAAGCAGCAAGCAGCAAGCAACCAGCAGCAAATGTCAAGTGACCACCGCAGCCCTCTTTTTGTCTCTTATATTCTGTCCAGGTTACCCGCCCTTAGTGGAAGTAGCACCCACTCCCGGGGCGCCTCCCTATTATCTATCCCCAGAACTATGCCAAACCAATCAGTGAACTGATTTAGTAATCACACACTCCAGATCAAGTCACATCTGAAAAGCCCCACCTATGACCACATGAGGCTTTGGGGGGACATCTAGATACAAAAGCCATAACACCTAGGGAAGCTGACTGAATGGCAGAGAGCAGAGGGAACGGGTGTCCTCCACAGACAAGTGCATTCAAAAGAGAGGAGAAGGAAGGCAATTTTTCAAGAATTCTTACTTCCTGCTCCTGTACTCACCAATGAGATCAGCTCTCCTTCCCTGGGTAGAAATGAGTAATAGAGGCGAGAGAGGCCTAGAGTGTTTTTCTAATAGCGTCTTTCATATGGAAGTATGAGCATTGAGGAATGAATTGCCTACCATAGCACCAAGTAGAACTCATGCGCCATGTGCAAAGCAAAATATCAGGAGGCATACATGACTTCTGCAATTCCCACCAGTCGGCTTGGCTTGGAAAAGTGCCAGGATGCTGCTGTTTAAGGCAAAAGAAAAATAAAATAAATGATGTTTGTTTATCTGAGATGATCTTAGCAGCACTTCAGCCAACTTCTCCAACTCCAGGTACAGTTATTTGAGAGACATCTGTTCTCCTTATAAAATAGTATTTGAGTACATACTTGTGAAAACTGAAGATGACTATTGTAATGACAGGAGGGAGTAAGGCCCATGTTGGAGAGGCATATATAAATTATAGATACAGAAAGCCCCTAGAGCCACAGCCAGGTCAGGTCAGAAGATGCTAGCTCCTCCCATCCCGCACAGTTTGGGGGATCCGCATGATTCCACCACCTAATTAATGAGGCAAATTCTGGAATTCTGTTCATACTTACTCTTAATGAGTACATATAGTAAGACAGGATGCTTCTATTTAGATATGCTAATGAAAGCAATTTTACTTTTAATCCATCTTTTCTCCAAAACAATTGAGGTTTCACAGCCTAGAAAAAAATGGTGGGAGGCTAGATGTATCAGAATTGGGCTTTCTCCCTGAGGCAATTCACCTGAACAGAAACCCTTAAACAAAAAATAAAAAAAATAAGTAAATAAAAACCACCATTTGGTGCCTGTGAGAGAAGGCTTCTTGTCCTCATTTTAGAGTCTCACTGGGCCTGAAACACTCCACATTCAAGGACTCTCAGAGTTGTTCTTTTAGTTTGTTATTCCTCCCTTTCTGTTTATTTTTAATGATTGTTGCTTATAAGAACAATGAATTTTAAAGCCCATTAAGAGTGAATTAGGATGTAAAGATATATACAACTTTGTTGAATTGCGAGCTGAAATTGGAAGTTACAATAATAAAGATGTAAAAGGGTGGATTCAGACTATGTGGAGTCCAAAGTTTGGATAATGAGGGATGGGAAGATATCATCTTTTAGAAGATGAAAAATATAAATTTAAAATTAAAAGTATAAAACTAGATACTGAGCTTCAGAAGGGGCCAATATAGATGGATCTCAAAACTTAAATTTCTTTGGTTTCATGGTAAATTGACCTCTACTAGGGACATAATCTTACTAAATACAATACATATAAACTGATCATTTATATTTGTGTAAAGATGATCAGGACTTTTCCCATCAATGATATATGTACTTTGTAGCAAAGGAAAACAATTATGGAAGATAGGTGGATATGTTAATAACAACAGGTGCACTCATTTGCTAGTGCTGCCATAGCAAGTACAATAAACAGGGTGATTTAAAATAAATTTATTCTCACAGCTCTGCAGACTAGGACAGTTCCTTCTGCAGACTGTGAGGGAGAATCTCTCCCAGGTCTTTCCACTAGCTGCTCATATTTCACTGGCAGTCTCTGGCTTTCTTTTGCTTGTAGATGCACCACCCTAATCTCTGCCTTCATTTTCACCTGATGCTTTTCCTGTATGCATGCACTCAAATTTTCTTTTTTTAAAATAGGGACATGAATGGTATTGGATTGGGACCCATCGCATTCATTTTATTTTAACTCAACCAACAACAGTGATCCTATTTCTAAATAAAATCACATTCATAAGTATGGGGGTAGTGATTTAGACATCTTGTTAAGAGATACAATTCAACCCGTAACAACAAATGACACGATATTGATATACTATCTTAAAGAATCCACTGTCCCTGGGTGACATGCTTTAGCATATCCTTTACATTCTATTCTAATAGGTGGTAATTGCTCAGAAAATAGCATACTTTTGTCAACATAAAACCAAATTAATGGGGGCTGGGGATTTAGCTCAGTGATTAGAGTGCTTGACTTGCAAGCACAAGGGCCTGAGTTCGATCCTCAGTACCACAAAAAAAAAAAAAAAGATTTATAAAACCAAATTAAAAAGTGAATCTAATTTTCTCCATTATGTACCTAGAAAATCCCTACAGATTCTTCCCAGTGTCCAGGCAATACCTATTCTAGCATGTCTGGGCCTTTGTCTTCTGTTTGTCCCTCCAGATATACTCCTCACTGTTTCCCACCCTTCTATCTGCCTCTGCATCTGCCTGCAAGGATTGAGGTCTCAAGCAGTCTGGATTCAGGCTACTCTCAAACTATAAGGATTCCTAGTATGAACCTGGAAGAGGTAGGTGGGGAAGATATTAGGACAGATGCCCTGGATTCTTTTCGTGAACTTATCTCTGGCTTTTTCTTACAAATGAACACCACTGTTCTTCTCAAGTTTTCTGGCACTGCATAACTTTTCCTCCAGAATTTAGTGTCATTCCATTAGTTGGTACCTTTTAATTCCTCTTGAAACTTGTATAGTAATAACACTCTCCTACTAGACCAACAGGAGCAAATCGTCAAGTTGGACTCCTTGCAGGAACATCACTATTATTACATCCAGCCCTTCCAGATCAAAATCCACACATAACATATGACGATTAAATCTAGGATCTGATTAAATTTGTCTTTCTACTTTCTTTTCTCCCTTATTTCTAGTAATCAAACTCTAAAAGCAACCAATCTACTCATGTTCAAGTTCATTTAAGAAAAATATCATGTACAGGTACAAAATAACCATGATGAATGTGATCATTATATATACAATGTACCAATACATGCTCTTGGTAAAGAAAAAAAATTAAAAATTAAAAAATTTTAAAAAAGAATAATAGATCTTCACTTTACTGTGCACTGTTTATCAAAGTAAAGTAACTGAAAAGACATAACCTTAGTGAGAAAGAGATACAGTTGTAAGAAGTATTAAATTCAGTTTGCACACTTAGACCTGCAAGAACTACTACTCTCTTTTCTATAAAGCATTTCTTAGGTTTATAAGAAAATTTAATCTTAGCCAGTTTTTCAAGTTCCACTTCTAGAGTTCTACACAGTGGCCAGGTGTCTGGGGACCGCTGTGGAACCAACAGTGGGTCGTCTGTCCACAGATGTCTTGCTGTGGCCTGCACTATTTTAGAGGCACTCCATCTCTTCGCCCTTGGGCTTAGGGGTCACCGTCTTGTGACACTAGCACTGCTTCCACAGGCCTGGCTATACCTGCTAAATCATTTCTTTCTGAAATTCTCTCCCAACTTTCCTCCTCTGTTCCCTTTTTAATCTCCATCCACTGAGGGAAATTTCATCTCTGTTTTTGCTTATTTCTAAGATATCTTGTCTATAGCTCCGTTAGCCATACTGCTAGGATCCCCTAAAGTCTTACAACGATGGATGAGAAAAGCCGTAGAGAATTAGGGTTTTGAGAACAGGGACAAAGGAGCAAGGAAGAAATAAAAGGCAAAAGAATTCTCCACAGTGATTAGTATTTCAAAATACAGTATTATCATGCTGTAATATCATATATTGAGTTGGAGAGATAAATACATGGCTATGAAGAGGAAATGAAGGTCGAATCATTAAGCTCATGAGACTGGGAGTCTGGTAGGCAGTAGCTGCAGGCAAATGAAAGCCAGAAAGACAAGGCTGCTCTCCCTAATGAGAATCAAGTCATCTCTTGGCCTTTCTAATGGTTAATCCTGAAGGAACTGCCTCTCCTTTCAATGGACAAGGAAGTTCCTAATGAGAGACATGACTATGCATAAGCTTGTCCACGGAAGAAGCGATTGGCAACCCACTTGCCATGAATATATGTGCTGCTCTATACCATGAGAGAAATCTCCTGGGTTGCCACTTGGTGACTCTTACTGCAACTTCGTTGTGCACCTGCTTCTAAGAGGACGTGCTCTTATGACTGCCCCTGCCAATTCCTATTTTGTCAGCCATCCTGAAATGTCTTCAACTGCAACTCATCACCATTCCTCTTACTTGTCAAATTTGCAGACTTGCCAACGGGTACCCACTTCAGCATTTTATTTAATTGCCAAGGAATTCAACAACTCAAAAATTGGGATTCTTAAATTTAAGCAGAACTAAGAATTTCTTGGCGAGGTTATTCAAATATAGATTGCTAGGCTCCACCCCCAGAACTTCTGATGCAGTAGAGTTTAAGAATTTCCATGCTGTAAAACAAATTCCTAAGTAATGCTAATGCTTCTGTCCCTAGGTACGCCTAGGAACGCCAGAACACAAATGTTTATGTTTTTAAACATTTGTAAGCTAGATCTGGGAGATAAAGCTTAGTGTGATAGACTACATATTTAGTATGCTTGAGGCTCAGAGTACAAAAATTATTCATAACCTTCCAATGGAAACGTAGCACTGTTATTCACATGTCACATATGATACATGCCATTACAATGGTACTATTGGACCCAAGAATATGGGGATGGTTTATGTAATTAAGAAATGAACCAAAGCTAATGGATAAGAAGACATTTCTTGCGTGCCTTCATTTATGGGTAAAATTTTAACTGGAGAAAGTTAGATGGGGTAATGGGGGAGGGCCAAAAGCCAATTTTTATCATAGTGTAGATTATGTGGGAATAACCAATGGCCTTTTTTTTTCCCTTTACAATACATTTAGTTACAAGAAAATTCTAGATGATTTATAGCATAGAGTAAGAAGGAAAATGAAGATCAAATCGTGGAAACCTTGTAATTACTCTCTAAATACTTATTTCTCTGAACATTATTTCAGTGAATATGTGCTTCACAGAATACTAGCTGTTCAAGGTGTTCTAGCAGAAAGAAAGAAAAAGGTGTTCATGGTCAAGTACTATGCACTTTACTTCCTTCTTGGAACAGTCCTAGCATCCTGCCATATGTAAATATGCTTCAGAAAAAGTCTTGAAATAAAGCAACCTATTTTATTGCTGAACGAAATTTTTCCATACAAAATTCACACTGATATCAAGCAGAATTAGTATCCGTGTATAAATTTTGAAAAACAAACTACTACAATCATGTGGTAGTTTTCAGGGATATACAAGGATGAACATTATACTTTCCTACCATAAGGAATGTGGTCATACAGTGAAGAAAGCACAGAGTTTCACTGTATGATTTGGAATTTAAAATGAACAGTATCAAGACCGTTCCAAAGATATATTCTTGAAATGGAAGATAATGTACTTGAGTGTTGGAGAAATAAATACACAGAGAACAGTTACAAAACTTCTATAACTGTTCAAAAAGAAGGTAACGAAGCCTCGGATTAGAGCTTAATTGTTGAATGTCATTCTTCATTTCCTTTCCTCACTCACGGTCATGGGTGCAGGATCGGCTGAGAAACTGCGTGAGAACACACAGGCGGGGCATGGCTGTGCTCTGTAGACATTGCTTGAGGCAGGAGGACATCTGCAGCCAGTCAGAGCTGGAGGAGAGAATGCGAGCCAGGTTACCGTTCAAGAGGACTAAAAGAGATGACAAAGGGGAAATAAAAAGTCATCAACTATGTAAGTGGGAGAAAGTCTCTGGAGCCCGGGACATGTACAGATTCCATTAGGACCGCAGTCCAACAAAGTGACCAAAGTCGGTGCAAACAATAGGGAACGGCGCTTAAAGACACTGAAGAAGCAACATCCTTGTAACTTGGAGGCTGATGAAAGTGGAAACAGACACAATTTTATAGAGAAAAATGGCCTTTGGTCTAGAGGCTTGGTGAATCCTTTGTATCCTTGCTATTTTACTTATAGAATGATGGAAATTTTGCTAAATAGACAGTAGACTTAGATATTGAAAGTTGTCTAAGTTATTGGTAGCAGTGTAGAAGCTAGTCTCTGGGAAAAACAGCAGCAAATTTCCCAAAATTTAGCTAAGAACCCAGTGGCTATACAAGTGTGAAATCGACAAGCAAAGAACGTCAGCTTCCATTTACTAGTGACTTCCTTGAGCATACTGCGTATAGTTCTGTGCCCATAGGTTCTGGCTTACTTTTTTATGTAGTAAGAGCTCAATAAATATTTAATGAGTGAATAAAAGAAGGAAGAAATGAATAAGGGAGACAGAGAGTTAGAAAGAGTGATTCTGCCCCGCTTCAGACAACATATAAACATTATTTAACAATTTGAGGGTTTCTGATGAAATTTAAGTACATTATACAAAAGTCTAATGACGCAGCACACAACATGACAATTTTTCTCTGTGTATCTTTCGGGTACTTTCTACTTCTTTATATTTATTGCTTAGTGTATTCAAAAGGCGATTTGGTATTTGCATGTCTGAGTCAACTTTCAAAGACCATTGTCTGGTAGGTTGTGAATGGTAGAGCCCACATTAACACACACCAAGCACACATACACGCACAGCACAACTATTTAGAAATGTAAATAACTAGCATATGAGACAAAGCACTGAAGGGCAATTTCATCTAATGAGCAACGTTCAGGAGAAGATGGGTATTTTAATCTAAAATTACTCTAGAATTCTTCTGCAACTCTTGTTTTTTTTTTTTTCTGCATGGACACAATGAAGTGTCCTTCATCCAATCATATTTTTTTTAACTTTTCTTAGTACATGTTTGCAGTACATAATTATTACATTCATTGTAAAGGATTGGTATACTTGTATATAACACATTTCAATTCCCTTTCCCCACCACCACTACCCCCATTTTATTTTTCCAGCATCGGAGTCTTTTATCTTATAAAACCTTATACAGTTAATTATCATATATACAGGTTGAAAACCAGACAAATAGGCCAAAAAACATATAAAACGTGTAAGACAGTTGGACTAAGTAAAGGTACACTTTTACATACTTTGTCCACACTGGATTACAATACCTTTTTTTTTTCTTTCTCTTTTTTTCCTATTATCCTTGATACCATAATGTTGAGTAAAGCAACTCAGACACATGAGCTTAAATATTCCATTGTTTTTCTTACATGAAAAACTGAATATATATATACACATATATATTCGTTATGTATGTATAATGGAATAAAAGATAGATAATATGCAATCAAATTTTTTAAAAAACAGCAATTCTTATTTACCACTAACATTTGCCTAATGCATTGTGTCAGTTGACATTAAAAAATGTTGGTCAGGTAAATTTAGGGTAGCCTGAATACTTTGGGGAGGAAGGAGGAGGAAAGTACTGGATTATTCCGGTACTAAGGTAATTTAAAAATCCATAATAAATAAAGTAATGAGATTTTCAGAGAATCACTTAAGCAGAAAAAAGTCCTAAAGTTACTAAATCTATAACAGAATAAGATTTCTTTAAAAGTTTTAGCTATAAATTTATTCAACAGGATGTTGCATGTATTTTTTTATGAAAATAAAAGGTCTATTTTTCTGGTTTTGTGTAAAATATACATATTGTTTTGTCATTTGTATAAATTTACAGCTGAAATTTTAGTGTTGAGAATCTGCATAGCCATTGCACATTAAATGGATATTGATCTGACATTAGAAATAAAAAACAATACTCATTAAATTAATCAATAAGGACTTAATTCCTGATGAATTCAGCAGCCTAAGGTGGAGTATTTGTTTGTTTTTCCCCTTTCCAAGCAAACTACTTCGTGTTATAGGAAATAATCCAACATTTAAAAGATTATACTGGGGGAAAAACAGCACTGGAGAAAGCTGCAGTTTGTAATTGCAAAGTTAATTATCTTTCCTAAACCATCAGTTGTCACTTAGAGAGACCAGATTCTTGCAGACCCTCCAGGGACCGCCTTTATTTCATTCCTAATGGCTTGGGACTCACCATTTTGCTGTCTCTGAACATTTGGTCACTGAATGCACCATTTATGGAGTATTGTTTAATTAAGGACAAATTAAGAGAACTGTGCACAGAATTTAATTTCATAGGCTCTGTAAATTCTTTTAAAGAGGATACTAACTATAGGCATGATAAGTTTTCATTATCCATTTCTTCTATAAGGTATTGACAATTTATTGTTTGCAACAGTTCCAAGTTCTGTTTACTCTACAGGGGATTTTGTTGGCACTGTACTTTTTGTGCTTCCCAGAAATCCTATGGAGGCATCTGACTCTTTGTTAACCCTTTCAGTTCTGAATCATCCGGCTACAGAAGCCCACATGCTTGAAAGATTATATTTGGCTTTCATAAAGACTGGGGATTCATAGTAGACTAGGGATTCATGGTAAGGGTCAAATGAGAACTGACCTCGTTAGAATGTGCTTCATGTATTAGTTGTTGGAATATAACATATTATAAGTTCATAGTCTTTTGATCATTCTTTCATTTATCAAATATTTATTGAGTGCTTTCTATGGACCAGGAAATATTCTAATGGAGAATGCCCCACTTACTAAGAGGCAACAAAACTCTAAAATATTTTGGCTTTAAGATTTCTTAGAATAAATCTTTACCAGAATCCTCACTGCGTTCACTAAGAAGCCAAGTACAAATAATAAGTTTTAAGTTTTCCTATTGTCACCTCGATAGAATAATTCTGTGTTAGATATGGAATGGCTCTCACAGGCCTTATTGTCCAAATTCGTATGTTACTGATAAGAAAATTGAGTCAAAGAGGAGTTATTTTTACTAGTACAAGTTTATTCTACAAGTTAATATCACCAGATATTTGAATAGTCAATTATGAAATTATAAAAAATGTCATTAATTAAGCAATAATTATGGTACATTGTCTAAATTAGTAAAAAATGCTTGCAGTAGAGGGCTCTCATGTTTGAATATAACAAAAACTGAATTAAAATTCTCCTAATCTGTAGTGAAATTTTTTATAAGAATTCAAGAGAAAGAAAGGAAAAGGGATTAAAAAAGAATGGAAGGAAAAAATGGTGACAAAACTTCTGTAAATGAGGAGGGGAAGAAAGACTAGGGGGGAGGGAAATGGGGGAAAAAGAATTAAAATATATTATGTAGTGGTACAAATTCCCTGTGATGAATGTGAGCACTATGTGGGGCAAATAAGTACTAAGAAAAAATTAAAAGAAGAAAAAGTTTCAGAAGAAACCAAAGCCAGGAATTAGATCACCAGACTTCTTTACAGTCTTACAAGGGCACACCACTGTGCATTTACTTCACTCTTTCCTTTTCTGTGCACAGCTCTAATATTTTCCAGTCTATTTGAAAAACATGGCTCCTATTCAAGTTACATTCTAGGAACTCAGAGATATAAGTCTTTTTCCATTTGAATTCAAAATTCCCAGGAAGGTATTTGGAGAAACTTGAGACCAAGTAGATTCATCAGCCAATCCACTCCCCCAACTAGGAAAGATCTCTTGAAGGGACTGTGATTAACTCTCTAAGTCAGTAATTTGACGATAAACCTCTATTATAAGAGTTGATAGCTGAAGTTCAGCATGTGGGAGGTTATCTATGAATTTGCTGCCCTTTGTAAAGTCATTTTAATTCTTAGTTTAAAAACTGAAAACAAATTTCCTTCATCAATAACATGATTAAATACATTGTTGTGTTTTATGTAATGGAATCCTATTGAGCAATAAAAATGACTGAGTTACAACTGCACAATATGCATAAATCTCACAAACATAATTTTAAAAACATAACAAACATATACTGTATGATTTGTATATAAAATTTAAAGAGACGAAACTAGTATTTAGTATTTCACATATGCTGTAAAACTATAAGTAGAAGTAAGAAGAAGATACCTAAAAATCAGAGTTACTTTGGAAAAGAGCGATGGAATAATACTGAGAGGTTTCCTGAAAAGGGTTTTAGGGACCTGGCAAAGTTTTATTTTTTGAACTGGAAGGATTAACATGGGCATTTACCTTGTGAGAATCCACTGAATTATGTATTTGTTTTGTATACTTCACTTACACAGGTTACGGTTTACAATATAAAACATACCAGCATCTAACAAAAGAAAGGGCCCTTTGGCTCATGAACCCTTTTCTTTTCTGGCAATACCTCCGATGAGAAGGAGGGACAAGAGAACCCTACTTTATTCTGTGGATCTAAATACAGAGGAGCTGCCATCCTCCTTCTGCTCTAGTTGTTCAGTGGTAGCATACCTGAATGCCCTGCGCTCTTCCTGCACTGACAGAGAATAGAGAGGTGCATTCGCACTGTTTCCCTGCATAGAAACTCTGAGCAGCACTACAGGGGCCTCTCGGGCTCCCGCTGGTCATGGAGGCTGCCAAGTGCCATCCTGTGCAGCCAGAATGCCGTTCCAAGAGACAGCAGACCTGCAGGGCACGTAAGGTAAAGAAACAGGGAAAGGTCAGAGGGGAGAAGCCAGCTGGGAGACAGGAGAATGAATGACATGTGGATGGAGAGGGGCTCATCCTGGCAGATGTCCTGTCCCTACTGCCCGGTTCTATACTCAGAATATGGAATCTGTAAGGAAGCTTGGCAATCTTGAGCCGAATCTTGCCTCCTAACCTTCCACACAGCCACATCCTCACGGCAATTAGTGATCAGTCTTCATTATACCCACAGACCTTTCTGAACTCCCTCGACACAGAAAAAAATTTTAGACTGACGAGAATTAAAGCTTATCTGTATAAGAACTCCTCCATCTCCAAATTCTTCAATGAATATGTTTTCAAATTAAAATTTCAGGAAGTATATTGCAAACATTACAGGCATCAGAGCCCAGAGCCTTGAACCTATTTAGAGGAAAGCAAAAATACCGGCAAAACTACAATAATAATGATAATAACAATCACAACAGATATTATGATTTATATCTAAAATGCCCCCTAAAAGTCTGAAATGTTAGGACAGTGATCAGACACGGAGGCACTGTACTGTCCAGAGCGTTTATCCGCTGAAGAGTTCAGTAGCTGAGCGTGCCATTAGGAGGTGCGGCCTGATGGAAGGCGGGTCACTGGGGGTGGGGCCTGGAAAAGTACCCTCTCGTCCCAGCTCCTCCCTGATCTCTCTGCTCATAGCTGCTATGGAGGAGTAGCTCCCTGCGCCATGTCCTTCCACCATGCATTTCCGCCTTGGAGCAAAGCAATATTGGACTGAACCCACTGGAAACTGAGCCAAATCCTCTCCTCCTTTAGGTCCGGGTATTGGGCTCCGGCGGTGGGAAAGTAACACAACAGAAAACAACAATAAAGCTATAAGCTTGATGTCACAAAGGAGACTTTCATATCTATTCACAGAGTAATTAGAATTGACCAATAATAGCAAAGCATTTGACATGGTAGTTGAAAGAAATAGAACATTTTTAAAAAATTTATAATAATTAATAGAGGAAGACGGTTGCCAGAACCAGGTTAGCAGCTATGCATTGGAAGGGTCAAGGTCTCTGAAATATATTGATCTTTTTCTATGTGGTCACAATATAGCTGCTGCCAATGTAAACAGTACATCCTCTTTCAGGCAATAAGAAGGGAGAAATGGTGAGAAAGGAAAATCTGTAGAAAAGAAAATCTTCCCAAGAAGTAACTTATGGATCTCTGCTCACAAAACTCATTGCTTGAAACCAGGTTCATTCTTAACAGAAAGTCTTGGAACATGAACATTTCATAAAGTTCATCTTGACCCTGTTACCAAGAAAGAAGAAAGAATTGGATGTTGAGTATGTAACCAAGAATGTGTCTAGCACTTGTACAGCATCTTCTTACTTTTAAAGAGTTTCATAGCAAAGAATGATCCTGATTGAAAAGGCAGAAATCACTAAGGAGCAATAATTTACACGTCATTAAAGGCAATCCCATGCTACCTATCTCAGATGCAAGAGCTGACTTGTTTTTGACAAATTTTGAAAACACCCATGTCTATGACTTTACACTGAAATCATAGCCCTCTACCAAAGCGCTAAATTTATTAATATATTTTTATTTTTATTTATCACCCTTGGAAGACATTAATAGAATTTCTATGCTTTCAAGGTAAAGCTAGGTTAAAGGAGAGAGGAAAAATGCATTTCAAAGCACCTCAAATTCCTTCTGGCTTTATTTCTTAGCCATTTCATCATTTGAATAATCCCACATACTTTCTAGCATTTAAAGTCCTGATGTTTTATTATAAATACAATATATAAGTATTGCTTTACTGTTTCAGAAATCAATTTTTAACTATTTTTTCCTAAACTGCAAAAGCCTTTCTTTTGTAAGGATATTATTGTTCTTTACAAAGTCAACTTCTGTCTGGCAACATCTCACCCAGCAGCAAGGGAGATAAATCCAACCTTCAAAGCAAAAGTAAATAATAATAATAATACTGGTGTGTGTGCATGTGTGTGTGTGTGTGCGCACATGTGCACACTTGGGAGTAGGGCTATGACGGGTTCTATAAAAGCCTGGTTCACTGAACACAATGTACAGGACCAAATTCTTGCCATTTGCATTTCTACCATCACAGAGGAAATTCATGTAAACATGTGGGTGTGGGAAAGAACAACATAATAAATCAAAAGATAGACAAATAAGTAACCCTGATACATACTCTGAGATTTGCAGATGTGCACACTCTGATTTGCAGCCAGACAAAAGGACTTCTTTAATATCATATTTCATAAAGAATCCCCTAGCCATGAACTAACTGCTAAAATATTTAGATAAGATTGAGTGTACATAGAGGGAGGAAAAGGAAAAAAAAGGAGGGTGTGACAGGGAAGTGAGGGAGAACTCGAAGGGGAAAGACTAAAGGGCTTAGAAATAAAATGTCATCTGAATCATTGCTAACATATTGCTCACCCAACACTAAAATGCTATAGGAAAATTATACCAAATCCAAAACCTGTCAAATGAGATTTAGCAACACAGTTCAGAAGTTATCCCCCATTGGGTAACTGTCTATAATCTTGCAAGAAACCCCATAAGTGTTCACGGTAGTTATTCCATATGCTAAGGGTAGCATATCATTTCAGAGCTGTCAGTTTTAAT
Organism: Hystrix cristata; assembly: GCA_004026905.1. Taxonomy (NCBI): domain Eukaryota; kingdom Metazoa; phylum Chordata; class Mammalia; order Rodentia; family Hystricidae; genus Hystrix; species Hystrix cristata. The sequence goes on along the minus strand of PVJO010005090.1, from coordinate 25,591 downwards.
TTCGGTTTTATTAATTTTACCATAAGCCTACAGACATATATTTCAGAAGGCATATATCACGAAGATCATAAACTCCCACAAAGAAGCTGGTGATAGTTATAGGTTATGTCACAGGTTTGATGGGAATTAGATTCATCAAGAGAATGGTAAGAGAAGGTTTAATGTATATGTCAAAGCACTCATGAAGAAACTAGCCTGTCCACAAATTGGCAGCCAAGATGTGTCCAAGTGATTAAAAATACTTCAGGGAGCTTTCTCTTAATTAACAAAACATTGTGTTACAAAAATATGGGCTTTAAAGCAAAACCATAAGCTTATCATATTTTTAAGAGAAAACTACTTTTATTTCTAAAAGTACTGCTCTTATCTCACTGTTTCTCAGAATCTTGATTCTTTTTGAGAAGCAGAATCGAATTTTTCATAGTGTATAGCAGACATCTTTCTATTACCAACTGGCTGCTGTCTGTGAGCTTTAAAACACGTATAAAATTAAACTGATGTTGTTGTGAATTAAAGATAGCTGCAAATTCTTTACCATTCATCCAATTTAGAAGTAGAATCTTTCTCCCTCCCTCCGAATCCAGGGTGACTTTGTGACGTGTTCTATTCTATATAATGTGGTAGGAGTGGCTCTGTTTAAGTCACATGTCTAAGCCCCAGTAGTCTTAAAATTGGCTGATCAAAGGAAAGGAAACCATGATAAGGTATTAAAACTCAAATATGCCCCACTGATGCTCCTGGAGTTTTTGATTACTATGACATAAGAATTAATAACCTGCGGGCTTTCACCTTAAGATCTTGGAATGCTCCTTCTTGGAACCCAGCCACTGTGTAAGAAGTCCAATTGCCTTTGCCCCATCCACTGCATTATAAGGGAGCCCAAGTTGCTTAAGAAGACAGAAAACCACCTGAGGGATTACTGAAATGTGAGACACATGAGTGACTTCCCTAGCTCTTCCCATTCATCTCAGTCTGTAACTGAATGAAACTAAATGAATGACTGAAGCTGACATCTTACAGTAGAAATACTGCCCAGAAGAGCCTTGCCAAATTCCTAATGATAGTGAAAGTTATAAATCGTTTTCTTAAAGTTACTGCATCCTGAGGCGGTTTGTAATGTAGCAATAGATAATCTAGACAGACTAGGTGTATGGTATGTGTATAGGTGTAATGAACACATACATGTTTGTGATTTAAAGAAATAAACATTAGGAAATGGGCACAAGGTGGATAGGAAACTCAAGGGAGGAACTTATTACTATGTACCTTTTAAACATTTTACACAACTGAATTGTAACTTTTCAATTTTAAAACCGAAATTTAAAAAATAATTGGAGAGAGAGAAAACAGAAGACAATCAAAACAGACACCTGACAGACCCCACAGTCTGGTACCACTGTCAAGAATTAGAGTTCAAAAAGACAAGAGGAAATCATCGTGGGCCAATAGGCACAGCCTCATTCTATCTCACTCATAGACACGATAATGTCGATCAGAAATACAGAGTCACTTAAACATTTGTAGTTCCTTTTAACAATAACAACATCAACAATATCTTTCTCGTTTGTATTTCTTTTGTCATTCGACCCTGAGAAAACACAGTTGGAGAAAACAGGGATGTTGTTTTTAAATCTTCATTTCATAATTAGACAACTAAAATTCAGAAAGCCTAAATACCTCAAATATTATCATCCAGGGGCTGGGGATTTAGCTCAGTGGTTAGAGGGCTTGCCTGCAAGCTCAAGGCCCTGAGTTCGATCCCCAGCACAAAGTTTTCCAACTCAAAGTTTTGGCTGTAAGGCTTTTGTCTCCTAGAACTGGCCTTTCTGCAACACCGCTTCTCACCTCACTCGCATCAGGAGAAGTGAAAAGGGAAGTAAAGCCCTTGTTCTAACCTGGCTTTCAGTACAGCATTTTGCCTGAGAACCATAATATGCTGTGCAACGTTAGCAATGATTATCTAAGGACATTGCTTCTTTAGGTTCATTCGGTTTTGTCTGCGGTACAAATGTGTCGTCTGGGTCAATCACTCCCCGCCTTGGTGGTTTGCCTCTTACCTGATGCTGCCCAAAGTTAAGCACCAGCAATGGATGAAGCCAGAAACTAGGGCATGGAGGCTGGTCTTGGCTCCTATGTAATGGATTAAGCAGAAGCAAATGCCAGCAGTAATTAAAAATATATCTTGGTCTTAGGTTGATAGTTAGCATCTTGTCCATTAGCTTACAGGCTGAAGAGTTCACAGCCTTTGTGGTCATACCATTTGAGGGTTCTGATTTGGGCATTGTGGTAAACTGCAAACATTTGTCAGCACTCACTGGGGCTATTAATAGAAAATCTACAAAGTTATACTGGATTAGATGTTTTTGGTGTTTTGGTATGTTTTTCCATGGAGGTAGCAGAACCTTTTCCTTTCTCATTTAAAAGAGAAACGTTGTACTGATATTCCATTAGCCAAACATATAATAATTTATTCAGCTAGTTTTAGCACTATGATATTCTCTAAATAGGCCAGATATTTTATTCTACAAACAAAAACAATCACCTAATATGTGCCCAACATTGTACTACAATGTAAAATAGTACAAAATTCCAGAAACATTCTTTTGACTATTTGCTAGTTTTTATAAGAAAATGATTAAATCATCTCAGTCTGCTTAAATCAATTCATTTGTTTAATGATCAATTAATTCAAGAGATACTGACAGACTACCAGCCATGAGAAAAAATGGTATTCAAGGATCTTCTCCAATCAAAACTTACCTGCTAAAATGGGAGACAAGACACGAATGTATAGAGACTAAGCCCTGGAATTTGTCTTTCTGCTTTGGATCTCCCAGTGAAGTAAATTGCCTTTTTTTAAACTGAGAGAGGCCTTTGGATGATGTGGATGTTGTAATGATCTTTTCATGACCATTCTCCTCTCCACCATCCCTGCTGGATTCTGCTGCTGCAATGCAAAAAACGGGACAGCTATGCTTCATCCCACTGGGAGCACCTTTGTCATCTGGTTCCTAAGGCAGCATTTCAAACTCCTTAAAATTTCCAAGTTTTGTCATGAAAATAACCTGTTCAAACTTACCTAAATCTCTTATCTCTGTATACCATCCGACGTGGTAGCCACATACGGAGCACTTGAAATGTGCCTCATCTAAACTGAAATGTGTTCTAAGTGTCAAATCCACACCAGATTTCAAAGAGGTGGTATGAAAAACTTAAAATACTTTATCAGCAATTTAGGAGAATTAAATTATTAAAATTAATTTCACTTGTTTCTTATTATTTAATCTGGCTGCTAAAAAAAAAAAACCATGAAATTACATGTGAGGCTTGCGTTTGAATTCTGTTGGACACATTGCTTTAGGCTATCAGGTCAAGATCTTGGGAGTGGTTAGTTGAATACCTGTGTTTTTAATATTGTCTCTTCCTCTTCTTCATCCCAGGCACTGGTGTTCAACATCCTCCTTCTCTAATTTAAAGCAAGAATCTAATTTCGCCACGAATATCAAAATATTAAACACATGCCTGGGGGTGGGCCCTTTACCAGTCTCTTAATACCCTCAAAGTTAATTGAGGCTTAAACAGAGCATCCTGTCAGACCTCGTGGAGGTAGCACGCTACATTAACTTTCTGCAGCTGCCTTAGGAAATGACCACAAACTCAGTGGCTTCACAAAACTAATATAATCTCACAGTTCTGTAGTTCTGAAGACTGACATGGGACTCTGTAGGCTAAAATCAAGATGTTGGCAAAGCTGTATTCCTTTCTGTCGGCTCTGGGTAGATTCCATGCCCTTGCCTTTTCTGGCTTTCAGAGGCCACCTGCATTCTTTAGCTTATGGCCTCTTCCTCCACCATCGAAGCCCATCAAGTCCTTCCCACATCACGTCATTCTGCGTCTTCTACTGCCTCACTCGTCCACCTTTAAGGCACTGTTAAGATTACTCTGAATTAGCCAGGTAAAATAGCATGACCTCATTTTGAGGTCTTTCACCCAATTACTTCTGAAAAGTATCTTTTGGCTCAAGAAACCCAGGATTAGGACACAGACATCTTTAGGGAGGGGAGAAACAATTATTCTGCCTCTCACATATACTAAACTTTACTTAATTGATCTAAAATAAATGCATGGGCTGGGGATTTAGCTCAGTGGTTAGATTGCTTGCCTTGCAAGCACAAGGCCCTGAGTTCGATCCCCAGCACCACAAAAAAAATAAATAAATAAAATAAAATAAATGCATGTTTTTAATGCATTTTTATTAAAAATAGTATCTGCAAAAGATATAAGAGCCTTGGACATTTGATGGGCAAAAATGTCTCCTTGGTTTATGAGGTGAAATGGATATTATGAACAGTACAAAATAAAAGTCTGGAGAATGGTGTTTCTGGAACCCTAATAATAGTAGTGTCTGCTCCAGATGATTTGTGAAAATGTGCTTATATATGTGAGTGTTTTGAAGCAGGACTTATTCTTCATTCCCAGCAGATTTATTAATCAGGGCATCATTAGCTTGCTAAGAAACTTTGGAGCAGACTTTAAAAAAATTCTGAAAAATCAAATAGGTTAAAAGTTATGTCTGGGTTCCCATTCTGGCCTTTTTTACCATCCTCTCTTTTAATTTCTCCTTTACTGCTTCCTGTACTCCAGTTCAGAATTTCTCAACCCTGGCACTGTTGACCTTTGGGGCCATTTTTTTATGGTAGGGCGCTATCCTGTTCATTGGGGATATTTGCCAGCAGATGCCAGTAGTAAAACACTCCCTCCATTAGTTGTAACAATCAGAATGTCTCCAGACTTTCCTAAAAAGACACTCAGGGTAGGGTGATAAAGTCACTCTTGCTGAGAACCTCTGCTCAAGATAAAGACCACATAAGAAGATTCTAACTAAAGTGGAACCTGACTTAGTTATGCCATCTCTTAAACCCTCGAAGAGTAAAAGTTATGAAATACTATGTCTTGCAGAAGGTTTTTCACCATGATTGGGTGTACTGCTTTCTTTTCCAAACAATATAACTGAGTCTCCCTTTTAGACATAAGAATAAGTTACCATGGTATAAAAAGTAAACATTTTCTTTGTAGTCACAATTTACTGTGACCTGGGTTGAAAGTATTGAATTTTGCTTCCCTCCTGAAAGAACATGAAGAATAACTCTCCTTTTATAAAATGTCTCATTCCCCCTCAACAGCTTCCTCACAACCCCACAAAAATCTGCTAAAATAAGAAAACTCATCACATGTGCAAGCACAAGCAAATACACGAGCACACGCACATACACAAATGTGCACACAATCAGACATGAAATTATCAGAATTATTAAAACTGGAAACATAAAATACTCCACTCCACTTAGACCATAGCCCGGATGTTTTTGGCCAAGTTTAATATTCTGACTTGATTGTCGTGGCACACACTTCAACAGGTATCTGTGCCAAAGCTGAGACTACTGGCTATTGTGATTCACCCTGAAGTTCTTGAAGTCATATCACAGAATCCTGGAGTTTTAGAACTGGATTCAAACTTGGAGATCATCTCCAAGCAGTTTCTCACTGTGCATCCGAGAGTCCTTCAACATCTGCTCTTTTGGTATCAGGCGAGGAGCTGCATCTAATTCTGCATTTTCAAACTCGCATCAATGATAGTTACCACTTGGGCCTGTTTTACATACACGGCCTCTACATAAAATTTAGGTGAATATTATCTTTAGTTTCCAAACCACTGATTTAGTTCAACCTTTCATTTTGCAAAAGTAAAAGGAACTTGACCTGTTAGTCAGTGAATTAATAGCATCCTTTCCATGTCAGCTTGCTGCCATTCTAGGGGTTGCCATTGTGAGAACCAAGCTTCCTCCTGGCCACCGTCAGACACTGTATCAGCCGCTCTGCAATCAGCCAAGGGCATTGTGCTAAGAAGCTATCAATCATCCCGAGTAGTCAATGAGTGTTTGCTGTTGTAAAGGGACTCAATTGAAGATAATCCATAAAAAATCAATTACATTATTATTTCTTAATTAGAGCACTTGACAATATAGCTTTCCTCAGCAAAGCCATCAGTGAATAAGCACATAAATACACATAAATAAATGCTGCTTCTGTCCCACTGAGCTCCTCGATAAGTTCACAGTGACCTTTATCACCAAACGTTTTCCAGACAAGAACGTTTGCATGTTTAAGAAAATTCTCGAGCTGTTTTTCTCTGTCAGACAGAAAAATGAGTCCATCACAAGTGCTTATAATAATATATCTATATATTATTAAAATATCATTTAATATTTATGTAGTGTTCTTCAATTTACAAAGAGCTGTCCCCTCTTTGAGGCAGGGGCAAACCCAACTCTCTACCTTGAAATAAGCCAAAGATTTCCTTACACCCACGACACACAAGGAGATAGCTCGTCACATGGGGTCATTTTGGGTGATCCTGCTCCATTCGTCCTTGACCTTACCCCATTTCAAGTGAGTTTCTTCCAGTTTTCAATCGTAATTCCCTCTCTGATTTGTAGCCTTGAAAAAGTCCTTCAAACTTAATATTGGTTTGATTCGTCCATTCAGCCACTGTTTATTGAATGTCTATTTACGTGGTAAATACTATAGAAACCAAGGCTGATGATTTATAGAGTTCAGACTCCAAGGGACGGGTGATTGTAATACCACGTAAACCTCAAAGCTCTATAGACTTTTGGATACACTGAACAGAATGCCTCACCTGTACTTAGGAGAGAGTGAAAGGCTTTTTAAATGAATTGCCAGCTATGCTGAAATTAGCGTAATGAATAGGAATTAAGAAGACCAAAATGGAATGAAATATCATGGGCAAAGGCCCAGGAGTAAGAGATACTATGGCAAAAACCCAGATCTAAAAGTAGATCAAAATTATCAGAGCTCAAAATGAGACTTAAAAGGTGTCAATTAGGCCTCCATGCAGGAGTAAGGGAAGAAAGAGAATGGTGGAAGAAAGGTGTTTTGGGCGAAAAGTAAGACGCATGAAAGATCTAGAGAAGAAAATAAAGCAGGAATGGAGAATGTCAACTATGACTAGTAAACCGTGAGAGATGATGGGGAACAATGAAGATGGACTCAGAAGTGGACCCCAGCAGAAGTTACAAGACCCACAAACAAGTTTAAACTCTATTATAAGAGAAAATTCCACTCTGTTTCTCCCCCAGGATAACCTACTCTCCATGTAACAGTTGAAAGTTTTTTATAAAACATTGGTCTCTATTCCACGGCCCTACTCATCTTCAAACACCACGACTACCATCATACCTGGGAAACTTCAAGCTCTTCACTATGTCCAAGTAGGGTCCACACGATCCCTCTAGTCCTTACTTCTCTGCTCTCATCTCAAAATGGTCTCCTCTTCTTCAGTTTCCACAGTCACACAAGCTTTCTATCTGCTCCGCTAGTGTGTTAAGTCCCTTCCGGCTTCATGGCATTTGCATTTGCTGTTACTAGCAAATTACTGTTTGAAATGCTCTTCTCACATTTTAACACGGTAGGGTTAAAATGTGAGAAGAGCATTTGTCATCTCAGAGAGGTCTTCTGCTACCACTCTGCTTTCTGATTTCCTTCAGCTCAACCCTCTATTAGTTTCTGTAATCTGATCCATCTATATTTTCTTCATACCTGCATCATTATATTAAGTAAGGGAGGCTTGATGACACTCCCTTCCCCAAAGTAGAATGACTCATGGATAGCAGAAAGGGGTTGCTCACACGTAATAGTCCAGGGTGTGTATTCCTAATTGAAAGGTGAATCATCTACATGCAATGGGGCAAAAATCCAGGGTGCTTTTCTATAGTGGTTCTGCCTTTCCAAGCGTAAATCCAACTCCTAGGAAGGGAAAGACTTGTGTTCCAGAAGCATCACACAATGTTTTCTTTTATATCCTTTAGGTAGAGTGAGTCCCACGACCATGCAATCGGCTATAAGGGCTTTAAAATATTTTTGTCTGTAGCGACTTCACAGCTACAAGTGCAGTGAGCAAGGCAAATTCAGGTTTTAGTGGCCAATCATCTTGCTATAGTAGCATAATTACTATTTACAATGATCTTAGGTGTTTATCAATTCTCTTGTTATTATTAGTAGTGTTTTTTTTTTCCCATCAGAAATTAAACTGAGCTCCATGATGTCAGATGCTTTTTATGTCATAGACACCATTATAGCCTAATTTCTTAGAATAGTGCCTGGGAAGTTAAATGATTGTTAATATTTGTTTTAAAAATATCTTTATGCAAAAGCATTCCTGGAATTAACCCTGGTTTTTGTATTTAGTTCCTGTACTTTTTCTTCCATGATGGTGTCTCAGTCCTCCTAAAAGGACAAATCAGAAACACTATGTCTTATAAGGAAGTATAAATAAAGGTTAGCATCAGTGTTCTCTGAAATCCTTCCAGTTCTGGTATCTTCTATGCCCCTGTTTATTTTATGTGAAGAGGGGCAGCTTGCTTCTAGGAAGATAGAGGAGACTTCATTAAAAAGGACAATGATTTATGTTTTGTATTTTGGCTTACAGCTGGGGGGCACATTTTTGAAGCTGAAATTGGTTTGTATGGTTTATCTCTAGATGTCCCCCAAAAAATCTCATGGGATCATAGGTGCGGCTTTTCAGAAGTGCTGGATCTAGAGTCTGTGATGCTGGGATTAAGTATGTGATGCTAGGATAGAGGGTGTGTAATCACTAAATTGGTCCACCGATTGGTTTGGCATAGTTCTGGGAGTGGATAATGGGAAGGTCTTCCCTGGGTGTGAGTGGGTCCTCCCAGGATAAAATACAAGGAACCAAAAAAAGGTTGTTGCTTGTAGCTTGCTGCTTTCTGCCTGCCGTGAACTGTTTCTCCTCTGCCATGCCACCCTACCTTGGACTATACTAGCTAACTATTAACTGAAACCTCTACAAAGTGTGAGCCTAAATAAACCTTTCCTACTTTAATTTTGGATGTCGAGTATTTTGTCTCGGCAATGAGAAAAGTAACTCAGACATTGGCGTTAGGTTAGAACCTGATTTTATAAGGCACATGATCAGTAGTGCAGGGCTGAGATTACACTACATCTCTTGATAAAGGCAAGCAAAGAGGGTAGACAGGCTTCCACCCAATGAAAAATCCTTTCTGTTCCTCAAGGGCTTCTAAGGTGCAATACTCTTAACTGGTAAAGTAATTATACTGATTTCGTTGATGTAGCAACAATTCCAGTCTAGTATCTGGCAAACAGGACGTGCTCAATAAATATTTGTTGAACAAATGTTTGATTTTTAACTATCAATGATAATTAGAACATTTAAATATGTAAAAATGAAAAGGCTAACCAGGTGAGTTCTTAGCACCCTAGTTCTCCATCTTTTAAAAATGCACGTTACCCAAGATTTTGCCATCTTTATTGCATCTCCAGAGCAGCAGGATCTCACCAAAAGCTCTTACAAGGATCACCTTATTCTTGGTGTTTAAAGTGAAGGAGCAGTATGGTTGCTTCAGAATTGGAATTTCTTGTATCGTCTTCTCTACTACTCTTGACATCTGAGTATTAATATCTCTGTCCCTGTCTCTTCAGCTACTATTCTCTCCCAGTCTTGGTGTCTGCAGGAGATGGTCACTTTCCCTTTTATTTCCCCAATGACACCAAAGGTGCTGTGCATATTAGACTTTTCCTGCAAAGATAATACTGTCAGCATTTCACTTCTTACCAATGCCACCTTGTCGCTGGTAAGCTATCCGCAAGAGCGATGGCTTGACTGTCAATGAATACAACCCTGACACACGGAAGAATCAATTCCTGCTCCTTCCCTGCCTTCCAGGAGCAGCCATCCACCATTATGGAAAATGTTCCAGGTCCCTGGCCTCTCAGATGGGATTCTGCAATGGTGGGCTAGACCGGCTCATACTAAACTGCAAGGGCTGATATTAAATTTTCAGAAATCTGGCTGGCCAGTTGATGAAGCCATTATTGAAGATTTAATTACATACATGTCAGTTCAATATATTATATTAAAAATGAAGGTAACAAATACTCAAAAGTATCACCTCCTAATGACTTTACTATTATCTGTGTTCTTGTGGTTACTTATATCTCCCATATCTAGGTGGTGGAAATATTGTCTAATTAATAATGATGTGCTACTGTGCATTCTTCCAAACTCCATGTTTAATGATATCACATTAGTAGCTGTAAATAGGATACACCAAATAAATTAGCAAATACAACAAATCAGAGTTCTTTTTTTTTTTTTCCCTTAAGAAAGCCAAATGCTAAACACTTATTAGTACACCCCTAGATACCTTTAAGGTCCATATTCTATATTGGTCCCAGAGTTCCCCAGTGAACTCAGTTTATTACCTACATTTATTGGGTACCTTTATGACCTTGTCTCATCTCTTCAATTTGCCTACTGGTGTTTCTTGAGATCACTTCCAAAAAAAACCCCTTGTTTCAGAGTAAACTTCCGGAGGTACCCTGCTAAGATTATTGGGCACATGTATGTAGATGCATGAACTCTCAGTGGGTGCCTCAGTCTGACCTCTGGGCTTTCTCTGTGTAGCCAAAGTATCTATGTACTCTTGCTACATGCGTTTAGCAAAGGGACAGAAGCTCTAAGATTATTTTCTCAAGGATGATTTCCCTGACCACCCTCCCTAAAATAGTGAACACTATTCCTTGTCCTGCTTTATTTCACTTCATGACATTTATCACTACCTGGCATAATACTAGATATTTACTTGTTCATTAATTTATTCTCTATTCCTGATGGAATATAAGTTCCATAAGGAGTGGATCATTTCTCATTGTCTGCTATCACTACATTTTTGGTGTGTTTTAAATCCTTTATGGCTTTCTTACAGATGTCCCCCCAAAATCTCATGAGCTCGTAGGTGGGACTTTTCAGCAGAGACTGGATCTAGGGTGTGTGACTAAGGATTAAGGGTGTGTGGTAACTTGATCAGTCCATTGATTGGTTTAGCATACTTCTGGGTGTGGATAATAGAAAGGCCCATCCTGGGTGGTGGGTGGCACCAACCAATAGGCTTACAGCCCGGATGGAATATCAAGGAACAGAAAGAAGGCAGGCTCACTACTGCTGCTTTTGCTGCTTCCTGCCTGACACACCATGGACTGTTTCTTCTCTGCCAGGCTGCCCCGCCTTGGAGTCAGATTATGGACTGAAACCTCTGAAAACTGTGAGTTTAAGTAAACCTTTCCTCCTTTAATTTTGGGTATCAGGTATCTTCTCTCGGCAACAAGAAAAAGACAAATCCTAGCCTACATCAACTAATCCATCAAAACGATGGAGTCAGACAACAGTGATATAAAGAAAAATACCATTTGTCCTTCCTCTGGAAAATTAAGAGGCTAACGAAAGCAACACAGTATTGTCAAAGAATGATGATGCACTTTGGTAACAGGTTTAGCAGTGGCCTGACCCATGTCATGGAGTTAACCTCCCTCCCATCTTCACTTGTGTGACTGTCACCATCTGCTACCACTGATTCCCCACACCACCCACCACGCCCTCTACTCACTCTCCTCGGCTACTTTCCTTCTAAATGAGTGTTCTCCCTCTTGGAAGTTGAATTCTCCACAGATCCTTATAACAGATCCAGAAGCTTATAACATTCCAGCTGTGATCAGTCTTTGACCTCATAAAAACCTTTCAGCAGTTTGCTATTGCTTACAGAATAAATTTGAAATCTAAAATATGCATTGGGCAGGTCTTCTGGGTTACTCCTTCAATCATACTTTATAAACTGAACTCTTTGTAATTCCCCAACAGAAAAAGATTCTTCTGGCTGTTTTTCTTTGTCCACCTTTTCCCTCATTTCTACCATGATGCTTCACAGATCTCTCTCATTTTTATATGTCTTAGGAGGGAAATACTGTCTTTTTTCTGGACTATCCTTTTAAGGACATTCATATACTAGTAGTCTTGACAAAAAAAGACAGTATCTACCTCTGGAGCAAAAAACATGTTTGTTTACTGACCGTTCTAAGCTTTGGGCTCTGTAAATTCAAGATTTCTCTGTCTTATGACATGGCCCACTGTGTGCTCAGATGTGGCCTGGCTTCCTCCATGCCTTTCTGTGGGAAGTGGAACTCCAGAAACCAGAGCAAAAATACACCAAAATCCTGGCTACTTATATTACTGTGAGTAATATGGTGTCATTTCTCTCTGATCTAGAATTCTCTTGTTTTCTACTATCATCCACATCACTATGGCAGCATAACGTGTTAGCCTGGCAGAAGAGTAAAATCTTAGCTTGTTCACAGTCTTAATAATAGCAAACACTTAGCTTGCTTAGTTTTAAGACTTAACTGAAAGATCATAGTGTCAAAGAAAAATACATTTTAAAAATACTTATTGAAAAAAAAATACTTACTGAGAGTTCAAAGGAGTTTATAAGATCTCCAGAGTGGGTCCCATTTATTCCTTTCCTTATTTTACTTACATGTTATTCCTCACGTAGAGCGATCGAATGTAATTCCTACTTGCTTGAATCAGGGTTGCCTTTACTGTGGCAAAAATATGTTCTGGAATTTTCAAGAGGAGATTATTAGAAGAATTTTATCTTCTACTTGAATGTCTTAGAAACATGCTTTGGGAACTTCCCTTTTGTCACTCATACCATGATGTGAGAGATCTCAGCCACACGGACAGGCTACAGGTAGCAGCTTTGGTCGGCAGCCCCACTGAGCTCTCAGCCTCCAGCCAGCAGCATCCATCATCCATGCGAGTGAGCCTTCTTGGTCATCCAGCCCAGAAAATCTGTGGACGTGTTCAGTCCTGGCTACTACCTGGATGTAACTGTATCGGAGATCATAAAGGAGAACCATTCAACTAAGCCTGATCAACCAACAGTATCAGGGGAAACAACAAACTGTTTAAACTACTATGTTTGGGTGGTTTATTGTGAAATAGTAGAAAAAGGAGCAGAACTAGACTTCAGAAGGCCTAGGTCATCAAACAAAACACATAAGCATTTTTTTTAAACAAGCAGATACCAACATACAATTTCCGGCATAAGCAAATTTATATTATTCTGATCACGGTGGAAAAAATAATGACTTTCTCTGATGATTATCATGTCTCTTCAGATATCAGTATAGACAAAAGTAGGGATTAAGTGATATTTGGGAGGGGGAAATTCAGATTTATGGCAAACAGTAAAGGTTCTATTACATAAGAGAATCTGGATGAGTGAGGTTGACCCTGTTCATTTTAGTTTATTTCAGGATGAAATGTTTTTCTGAATGTGGAATGTGAAGTGCATGCTCATATGGGAAATAGAACAAAGTGTCAGTTCTTGCTTTTCCAACATACATGAAGCCATTCCTGATCACTCTTGTTGTCACCTGCATCCTCATGTTCAATATGGTAAGGTAATCCTCATTAGAATATTAGATTGTCTAAGGGCTGCAGGTATAACTCGGTGGGAGAGCACACCTTTAGCATGCACAAGGTCCTGAATTCAATTCCTAGCAGACACACAAAAAGATTTTCTATAGGAATTATTGAAAAGATGGTGCCTACAGACCAGTGGCTCTCAGACTTTAGCACACATCTGGATCACCTGGCAGGCTGTGTAAAGCCCAGGCTGTGAGCCCCACTCTAGATTGTCTGATTCAATAGGCCTGGAGTGGGGCTTGAAAGTATGCTTTTCTAACTAAGTCCCCAGACGCTGCTGATCCACGAGGCACACACCGAAAACCACTGTAGCGTATGTGAGAGGGGGGAGTGCTGCTATTGCTGCTCCCCACAGAAAAGCGGGACTCGAAAGCAAGCTTCGCTGCTTGCTAGTTTCATGATATGGTGCCTCCACTTCCTCACTGATGACGTAGTGATGATAAGAGATAACCTACATTGTGCAGTTGTTGAGAACATCAAGCAAAAGAACACAGGTAAAGCTTGTGGGACAATTCTTGGAGTATAACAAGCACTCGGTATCCATCTTCACTAACCAACTGCTTATCCCAACCTGGGCACACAAAGAAATTATCTACTAATAAAGATCAATATAAGCTACACAAATCTGGACCATTTTCCCCTGTGAGATTTAAAAATGTTTGCCTTCTTTGATTTTTCCTTTCAGATTGTAGCATATAGTTAAAATATATGCAAGCTTAGTAATTAGCTTGCTGTCATTGACTATTTTATTTTAAGATCATTGACTATTTTATTTTACTTTGAGACTATTTTTTTTTTATTTTATAATTGTCATTGATCATCTACTTAAAGGAGTTGCCTAATATGCCACATCTATCCTTTAGTACACTTCCTTATTATATTAAGGACTTCACTGGGCATTTATCTTCTAAAAGGAACCCGAAGAGAAAACGTCTTTAAAAGTAATTCAGTGTTTACCTGTTATTGCCTGAAAGATGAAATGTTGTCAGGAGGGAATGTTAGTATTACCAACAAATGCTTACATAGTAGAAATGACTCTTGGAATTCTTACAACTACAGGCAACATTTTATTTTTGCTGACAAGACTACCACGTATTTTCCGAATGTTTCCATTTCTTACCCTGAGTATTGCCAATGCTGATCTACTCACACAGTTTATAAACATTTGCCCTCCAAACTGGGTTTCTGTCTAGATATGTGTAACTCCTTGAAAAAGTTACATTTTCTACAGGGCTTTTGCCTCCAAAATATCACAGTTCAGTAGAAATCATAAATAGAGATTATTTAAAATTCAAACTCATCACTTTATCTTACTTGTGAGCCTAACCTTGTCAAAACTGCCACTTCTTACAACAGGTGTTCTGATGAATGCTTAAAAATCATCTCTCTGATGGAGTAAAGAGTGTTTGCTAATTTTCCAGATATAAACACTTCCACGATGACCAGGTTCAAGCTGCCCCCAAGATACTGGTGAATGCAAAGACTGGAAGAGATGTATGAAATCAGTTCTCATGAGTGAGCTGGCATCCATCGACACTCGCACTACACTGTCTCCAACACAGATACACAGCAGTGTGTAACGGTAACACAGTACCCCTGATTTCATAAACACAGTAACACTTTCAAGCCTCCCTGTCTTTGCTAATGCAGTCATTACTGACAGGAACATCCATTGACAGGTACACTTGGCAAACTTCTACTTTACCTCCAAGGCCTAGGAAAAACATTCGCTTCTCATTCATAGTTTTTCCACCATCCTCTAGTCTAAGGGAAGAATTAATTATTCCTTTTTCTGTATTCACTTGGCATTTTAGTAATAACTTTATTAAACATTATTACACACACATGTTTGTGAATGCCTACCATAGCTCTCGGCACAGAGTACATAATCAATAAATTCACGTTACACTAGTCAGAAAAAAAGGCTCCGAGTAAAGAAAGGCCCAATGTTACAGAAAACAAAAGAAATCCATGAAAATAGTTTAAAAGTTGTTAAAAATTACATAACAACAATTTAAAGGGTAAATATTCAAGTAAAAGCATGAATCATATGACATTTTTGTTCAGAGAATATATTTAAATATTTTAAATAAAATATTTTACTTAATTCATACTATATTCCAGAAAGGCTAAAAAAACTAAAGCTCTCAGAAACAAAGCAGCCCATTCTAAATCAGAGAGCTAATTATTAATGGAGTCATGATGAAAATTTTTCTAATCTACCTTTTCTATTGAAATATGAAGTAATACTAATGTATACCCAAAAGCACTATAAGCTTCCTACAGAACTATGTGCACAACAGTCACTTAATAAATATGACTGGCTTTTCCCAGCCCTAGCCTAGTAAAAAGTAATTCAGTAATACATATTTAACTCATTTTAGTCATTCAAGTTTTGATAAACTAATATAGAAATAGAACTTGAAGAACATGTTAAAATTATAAAGTGTATAATTTTCTAATTCAGCAATATAGTATTAATTCAGCCTTTCATCATATATATATTGAGTATACACTATATAATAGCTAACATTTATTGTCTCCTTAATATGTGCCAGGAAGTATGCTGAACACTTTACATATATTATCTCTTTCATTCTTACAGCCATCGGGGCAGGTACTATTATTTCCTGCATTTTTCAGGTAGGGCTTAGTGAGTAGAAAAAAATGCGCATTAGATCACACAGCTAGTACACGGTGGAGTTGAAATACAAACCCAAGTCTGACACTTGCATTCGTAAGCATTATGAAGTATGGCTCTTTTTTCTGGTACAAATAAAGTTAATTAAGATTCTTTTTGATTGACAGCAGCAAGTACTCTCTTAAACAATTCAGAGAACTAGACTCTGACTTCAAGAGTTTAAGATCTGCTCAGCAAAACAAGACCACATTAACATAGATAGATAGATGATAGATAGATAGATGGATAGAAAGAGATAGATGATAGATAGTTAAAGATATTTACTCGTGCTTACTAGTGTTATATAAAATCAGAAAAGGCAAGACTTACTGGCAACTGAAGCGGAAAAAGAGGTGTTGAATTTTAGGGCGAGTGCCAAAGCATGAGTAGGAGAAGACAACAGGAAGAAATTATTTCAAAGAAATAAGGAATTCTATAATTAGAGGTATAAATGCAAGATAATAACATGTCACTCAAGATCACAGGCCACTGTAACACAGAGGTTTAAAAAGTAAAACTAGGATTGGGGAGTAGAGTGCCCTGAACATCAGGGGAAAGAAATTAAACCTTATTCTTAACTACTGCTTAAGGAGGAGAGAATAACTGAAAAAAGGTGGATGAGGGTAAAACATGATTCCCCTGAAACCATTTGATAGAAGAGATCAGAGTGAGGTAGAAGACTACAGTTCAGACCCTGATACATGTTGCCTAAGTATACAGGCTGATGATAAAGAAACGAAGGTAAGCAATCTACTGCAAACATCATTATGAAGACTCAATAAGATATGGAGGATCTAAGTATAGAGATTACAAAATTTGTAACCCAAGTGAGTAAGAGATGAATAGGGATTCTTGGGAGAGACATACCAGTTTGTCAGTGTGGAGTAAGCTCTTGCAGATAATCTATGAGTGGGATGATATAAAACCCCCAAGTGGAAGTGACCAGTAGATTTTCCTGGAAATGGAATTCAGGAGAATGGTCAACAACAATGCCCAGAGCCTTATCCAGAGATAGGAACATTGTGATAGAGGGGCCCAAATCTTGACTAAATACAATTACAGAAAAATAAGATTTAAAACTTTTAAATATATCAACCTTTAGGGGCCAAGAAGTAGAAATGCACCAGTAAAGATTTTAAGAAGAAAAAAAGCCTAAGTGAGAAATGATTTCAAGCTGTCTGTAGCTAGCAGCACTGAGTGTTAAAAGGGGCTGGGAAGACAGACCTGAAAAAAGACTCTCGCTTTTCACAACCTGTTTAAGCGATTCTTGGAGAATTCTAATACAAAGAGATATACAGAAACCACATTGTTTCGAGTTAAGGACAGTGAAGAAGTTGAGACAGAAGATACAAATGCCTTTTATAGAGATCTTCGAGCGGTGGCAACAGGATGTGGGAAAGTTTTTTATCAAGATGAAGAAAAATTAGCTCAGTTGAAGAAGGAAGACTCAAGGTTGGAAAAACAAAACAAAACAACAATGACAACAACAAAAGAGAAAGAAGAAAGACCAGTGGAATGGAGTTCTTCAGAAACAAGAGAATATGATGAAGTCAAAGGAAAAATTGAAGGAACCATCTGAAGACTCTGAGTCGAATCTTTTTTTTCCTTCCCACGAGACCCTGAAACGAGAGGCGGGAGTGAAGAACGCATTTGGCAATGCAGGGAAAAATGGTTATTAGGGGAAAAATCCTTTTGATAATTTACCTGCATCCAAATTTGGTTTGTCTGCCAAGTTGTCACAATCATTTTTTAATGGAAAGGCTTCCCCTGAAGGGAGCAGGTGTGACTGGAACCAGTTCAAGTGTGAAGGAGTTGACGCCGGCTTTGGCAGCCTCCCACCTCTCTTCTCCCTCTCCCTTCTCCCGCGTCTTGCAGGTGCCCAGTGCCCCTCCCCACCGGAACTGCATCTAGGTCTGCTCCCCGGGGATAAAAATCAAGACTGTACTTATTAAAAATTTAGGCCATTGTCTGTAGCCTATCTGGCAGTCAAAATAATTCTGACGTAGTACTGGGTCTCCTAGCAGCCCAATTATTATTCCCCTCCCAGGTTACTCCATTCAAGCAAAGGAATCACTGTAACAACCACAAAAAATTGCCCAAAGGATGAGAGAGCTTCTGGAACTGGAGCAGTCCACCTGGGGCTGTCTTGGGAGGTGTGGGGTGCTAATAAGGGTTCCTCAACATTATAGCCCCTGGTTGAACTTAGCAGGGTCTGGATGTATTATTACCAGCCCACAAAGAGGTTATTGAATAGAAGTGGGCAAAGGAATAATGTCAGAAACATATCAGGACTGATTAAGTGGTAGCCAACATTATTTATAATAATAAATGTAACAAATTGTTGCCATTTTTTCCCATAAAACCTGCTTTTTGAGAAAAAATAAGATGGGTGGAAATTTTCAAGTTGGGACAAGATTTTCATATTGGTAATTGGGGTTCTCCAGAAAAATCAGATCAGTAGAAGGGTGGATGAATAGACAGATGGCTGGATAGATGAGTGGGTGGACGGATGGATAGATAGATAAATAGATAGATAGATAGATAGATAGATAGATAGATAGATAGATAGATAGATGAATTGATTGACTTACACAATTGCAGTTGGACTGACTGAAGTTCTTGGGGGGAGTGCTGATTTTGCAATTGAGGTGGAAATTCTTTTTCCTCAGGGAAAACTAGCCATCACAAGGTGTAAGTAAGGATGTGTTGGTCACGGTTTTAGGTTAGTTGCTGTGTGGTACCATCTCTACAGCTCCTACATATCTGCTTTGAATGGTGATGATTTAAGGATAGTCACAAGTAGAGGTTTGAGTGAAATCTTGGTATAGAGCAGAAACATATCACAGGAGAAAAGACTTGATAGATTTGGAAGATTCAGTATAAGCAGGAAATAAAATAAGAATTCTTTAGGCAAAAGAATCAGAGCCTGAGAATCTTCGCAGGAGGGGTGGGTGTGGGGGATTTGAGTATTAATGCCGTGAATTCAAATCATTTTTTATTTTTATTTAGATATGTAGGAAAGAGTGACCCCACAATCTGGAAGATTTGGGAATACCCGAGGAGGTGACACTTAAGTTAAATAGAAAGACGTGAATTTGATGAATGAAACATTCCTTCCATCTGTTAAATTTGACTCTTCAGTGCAAATTCTTTCTTTTTTTTTGCATGGGAATTAATTCGCAAATTTAGAAGGTAAAATTAGATATAGCCATATTAATCACTAACCAAAACCAGAGTCTAATATTAATATATTAGACTTTGCAACTTGTGATGGTTAAATTTAATTGTCAGCTTGATTGACTTTGGAGACACCTAAGAGATTAGAAAGCATACTTCTGGGTGTGTCTGGGTGGACCATGGAGGTGTAACCTTGGTTACTAGATCTAGTCTCTAGCTCTCTCTTTTCTGGTACTGTTTTTCTGCTCTGCTTCCTAGCTGACAAGAAGCTTTGGTCCACCATACATTTCTGCCATGATATTTGTAGCGTTGAGATCATCAACCACAGACCGAGTCCTCTGAAACTATGAGCCAAGCACAGTTCAAACACAATCTCTCTTTCTTTAAATTGTGAGTACCGGACATTTTGTCTAGCAACAGGAAAGCTGACCAATACACGGCCATAAGGTATGTTGTTTATTAAGAGAAAAAGAAGAGGCAGAAAAGCAGTTAACACTCTGTGTTTATTATATGCCAAGATGCCTTACTAATTTGCTTGCTCTCATTTTTTTCCTCAGGATGGTTAAATTAGGTATAATTATCTTGATTTCACATATAAGAAAGCCAGATGAAAGTGGTCAGACAAAACACAAATGATAAATGGAAGTAGTCAAAGTAGATCCAGGTCTCAAGATAGAGTTTTAGCACTCTCCTTCTTGATCAAGTACAATTCTGAAGTCACAAGGCCATTGTTTCTGGAAGAGTTCATTGATGTATCCTTTTGTGCCTTAGAATACCACTGAGTTGCCTCAGGGACAATCTGGGAAGAGCTGAAGAGGGCTGTGGGGTTGGTGTGCAAATCAGGAATCTCATGCCGTCTAGATCAAGCTCCACATTCATCGTGTACATACTGTTTTCTAGTACTCAAAAAATTGTTTTAAAAACACTGTTTATATCATTCACTCTAAGTCTCTGCCAGACAACCCGGTAACTGCAATTTTCTTAAATTAATATTTATGATCCAAAAGACTCAGCATGTTTCTAAACCTATAGTTTATAATTGAGGTTCAGTCACAGTGCAGAGGAAAAGGAACTTCCACTTAAAATGAAGTTCACCTCATACCAGGAAAAGTTTCAGATCTAAGTATAATCCGGAAATCAAAACATAAGCATCTTCAAGTGTTATCAAATCTATTAAGTCCAAAATAGTTCATTGATGACCAATTTCAAAGTGCTTAAATGGTGCAACTGCATCTTAGCTTATGTGAAAATCAATACAAAAACATGAATCACCGGAGAGTATGCTGGAGCCTTCCAGAGACAGTTTGTAATTAGCAAACCATCGATCCACATAGACAGGACCCTGAAAGCTACAGAGATCAGGCAGGTGAAAAGCCAGAGTCTCGATCCCTTACAATTAATTTTCACTGCTCTCCTCCTCTTCCTCACTATACAGGACTTCTGTCCAGACTAAAATCTTGGCATTTCAGATGGTTTGGAAGTGTTAATTCCATTCTAGCACCAAAGAGAGATATATGTGATATTAAAGGGAACTCTTTACATAACTTATGCATGTTCCATTATAAAGCCAGCACTATTATCATTAATATTCCCAAGTATCTTTTTTTCTACTACACCATATTCTGGTCAATACTATATAAATCCAAGTGAAGATCATAATTCACAGAATCACAGAATCTTGAAGCTTAAAGAAAGCTAAGAAATTATTTCATCTAACTACTTCATACACAGGGGTGTAAGGCAATTCATTGACGGATACAAAGTGGTCGACATAGGCTGGATTCGTAATTTCCATCCCATGCAGGTCAAGGTCACTTCCCGCTTACAGACTAATAGCACAGGACGTTTCTCCTAGCAGTCTGAATCTTCTACCTTAAAGTGATCGATCTAACTGTTAATTACACCGTTTTCCAAACAGAGATCTGACCTTCTCTCAAAATGCTCTTGTCAGGCATTTGTAATTTACAGACTAATGGAGAATTCTGTCTTCTTTCCTCCCGTATTCAAACTGTTGTGCAGATTCCACCTGAGGGCGCCCTTCTTGCAGCTCACTAGTACTCAGTTTCCCTCAGGGCATTTTGTGCTTTATTAGCTCTTTGCAGGTAGGTAAGGTTGGAAAGCCTATTGATTAGGGACGGATTTGACATGTATCACATTTGGGCCAGATCACTTAATTACTGGTGTAAGACCCAACATCTTGCCCTTTCCCTGCTTTCCTGACAAGGAGAAAACAGCATAAATCAAAACAGACTCACCATCACATGACCCAAGAGTGACCGCAACAAGCAGAGCTGACCAGCGTTGTGCCTACAGTGTGAGCCTTAGCAGGGTTGGGGGTCACTTGTCAGTGCGGAATAACTGGATGTGATCCGACTATGTAATGCAATATTGCAATATTTTTGGATCAGATCAGGCTTCTCTGATATGCTGTGAGACATGAAAATGGGAAGATAAAGAAATGTGTTGAGTGATGCATATTAGGTAAGTGTTATATTTTCTCTGTGTACAGCGTAAAAGCACAAACAAACTTATTTATTCACCTAATAATTTTGATGTTTACTTTTGGAAACCCAACTTGACTATAGATAATTATTTGTGTGTGTGTGTGTGTGTGTGTGTGTGTGTGTGTGTGTGTATGATCACTAATATTTGATCTTGATTGCAGATGTGGTATTTCTTTCAAAATCTGCTTATGTAATGTTGAGAGTAAAACTAATTGGAGGAGGGGGAACAGAGTTTTTAGCTAGCAGTTCCACAATAGTTACCTGAGAACACCATGGGGATAATTATCGTTGCGTCAGTCAGTCAGTCAAATGTTCTGGCAGCTTGGTCACAGCAGGAATCAATACACACCTCTGCTTTCAATGTGGAGGGATCATCTCAAAATCATGGATATTTGTGTGGGGTGTAAATGCAAAGTCAGTTCTGTTTAGCACCTCAGGAACCTGAGTGAGATTCTCATTCACTTTTGTTTAACCCAACATACTTCTCCGAGAAGCTAAGGGACAATTTTTTGTAATTATACAATTATACACACATATGTCTATACATCTAGATACATTTTGGCCCTTTGTCTGTCTCATTCTTTCCCTTTCTCCACTGCTAATCATAACATCTTTTGTGAGGCTGAACAGACCTTCTCATTAACAGGAGTAGATACATAATGGAGGTATTTTTTTATTGAATTTCTTTGACTCTGAACCCAGTTGTCATTGGGCCATTTATAAAGCTGTGGGCCAAGGAAAGCTCAAAGACCAGCAGTTAGAAATGGCACATGGTGCAGGACATCTAGGGGCAGAGCAGAAACTTGCCAGAAAACTACCTTTGCAGCCTACAGAATATAGGACAGTGCAACTCAATCTTTGGTCCCTGGATGTACCAGCATCTTTGATACATGGTTTGACAGAAATCGAAAGGCTTGGCGGGGGATTTAGTTCAGTGATTAGAGTGCTTGCCTTGCAAGCACAAGGGCCTGAGTTCGATCCCCGGCACGACAAAAAAAAAAAAAAAAAAGAAATTGAAAGGCTCAAGCTCTGATCGAGGGGTCCTCCAGAATTCTTATAGAAGTGCTTAGGAATATGTTTTTAACAATGTCTCCAAGCAAAATTTAAGAATAACTTGTATAAAGTTTTTAATCAATCCAATAGCTTTCCTGTGTTCTGTGAATTTCCAGTTTCAACTGGAACTCAGATAGTGGGCTTCTCCAGACCAGCAGACAGCTGAGGGCACAGTACTTGGCTGTTCTAAAGCCCTGTTCGATTACACCTTGTCAATGGCAGCAGGGACAGAGTCTCTGCTGTGTGTGCTGAGGAAGTGCCGGGCAATCGCCTTTTCTTAGACAATTCCAAGATTAACGGGCTTGCTTTGCTCAGATTAGCAGTGCTTCCCATCCTGCAGCCAGCTAGAGAGGGAACACATTGTCCTCCCTGCAGGCCAAGGGGCCTGCTTCCCAGCCATCGGTTTGGGCAGGAGAGATCCTGATCAACATAAGTCACTGCCTGTTCCCAGATTGTCACCATTACCCAACCAGTGAGACGTCCCATCCTGGTGCTCAAGCAATGCTCTGCTGGTTCGCCAGGCTTGTGCCGTGAATAAGCAACTGCATCAACCATTGCAAAGGCATTCTCTTCCAAAGGGAATGGGCGGACCAGGGAAGCCCTCCCCACCCGACTCTGGGAGGAAAATTACCATGGAGAGGAAGGGTGAGACACAAGAACTCACTTGAGCGTCCCCCAGAAAGCCAGCTGGACTCTGAAGTACTTGGTGTATTTCCCAGGGAGGTCACCATGTGGACAACTGGCCTCGAGGAAGTGGGAGTGCAGGGCAGTGGCTTCTATCTTTCCTTTTTTTTTTTGCATTTAACTTTGAAACTGCCAGTTTTTTATCTTGCTTTGTTTTATACAATTTGGAGTTAGTGTCATCATGTATGAATCTCAGGAAACCTTCAAAACATAGGCAAATATAATGAAGTCGCAGTTACCCTCAGTAGCATGCCTTTCACAATGGTTAGGGTGTCTATTCCAGAACTTGCCAGAGGCGGAGGTAATGGGACAGGTAAACACAGCGTCTCCCTCTCTTAAAGCAAAAATCGTAGACATTTTTACATGGTTGTATTCTGAAAAAGAATGCTGATTGTTTCAAAGCCATTGGCTATATGATGAAATAGAATCCAAGTGCTCAAATGTGCAAACGTGACCCTCCTAAAATACTCAATTCTGCCCACTTTTGTTAAATGATTTAATTCTGTCCAATCCCATCAGATGAGATTCAGAATAGATGTACTAGAAACAATAGCAAAAAATGTTTTGCTACAGAAGTAGCAATGGCAAAAGTCTGGTTCTCTCTCCAGCCTCTCAGAAAAAAAATAAAATAAAATTATCCCGGCTGCCCATTGTAACACCTGCTGCTCACAATGTAAGCCCAAGCCAAGCGACTCGCGCCCTTCCTTCCAAATGCCCAATCTACCCGCGGAGAAGTCAAGCTGTCCAGCCGCACACCAGCTGCTTGCTTAGTCACTGCAGCATGCTCAACTCCAACTCCCTCATCGCTCCTAATGTTTGTTCTCTTGCTTTGCCTCTCCTCTGTCTCTTCCATGAAACAGGAACCGTCAACATAATCTCAGAGTCCCCATCGTCTCACGAACCAAGATTCGAGGTTATTAGAGCGAGCACCATAGAATTTCAGGCTTTCTCTTAACTCCTTCTTTTCTACTTCAAGAATGACACAAAGACAAATATTTCTAAACTAAAAGGGGGAGTCAAGGAGTTCTACTCAGGGTTGAGGGACAGTGTTGATTTCTCAAGGACAGACAGCTCATGGAATGGGACAAGCCATGTCCCAATCTCACTAACCTACCTTCACCCCACTTCCTGAAAGAAATGGCTCCCCTGATCGTGAGTACCCTATTAGGAAGTTCATTTTCTTCCCACTTCATTTCGCTTGACGTGTTTGAATCACAAAAACAGCTTTCTGTCTTGCCTTGACTTGAGAGTCATGACTCATCTCACCTTATAGATGCATTTTTAAAAAACACATGTAAACCTTTAAGATATAAATTACATTTTCTCGCTAATGTACATTTTTATTTCAAAGACTCTGACTTTATTGTTGATTGATTAATGGGCAGTGATTCTTAACACTAAAATGCAATGCCTCCTACTCAAGCGGTGACACATACTAATCTAGCAATCCCAGATGTTTATAGTGCCCTCGGGATTAATTTTTATCATGTCATGGTTGCGTCTGTGATATAAATAATCACTCCTAGTTGATCATACTTGCAAGACATGGTGGCCTGATAGTTCTCATAATACCGTGGGACTTCCCTGTGTGTGCCCTTATCTAGGACAGCTAAACCAGGGATGGAAAGGTAGACCTTGGTTTGGTTGCCAACCCAAACCATCCATTGGAAAGGCACCTCTTGAGAGTAACTCTTTGGAGGGATTCTCTTTGCAATTCATACAAAGCTGTTGTACATACCAGCAAAGGTCCCCATGCCTGGAATACACTTCCTCTGGCCTTTAGGAAGGTTTCTGGCCCTCTCTTTCAGAGAAGCCCTTCCTCACCATTTCATTTAAGCCAACCTTCTTCCACCTCACATTCACTCACATCCAGTTATACTCTCAATTTGTTATTTAACTCTTAGCAGCAAAACAAAGCAGTGATTGAGTTTATAACAGATTATATTTTGCTCTTTTCTATGGGAATTTCTAATTTCTTCCCACTTGGCTCTTGCGACATGCCCTGGCCAGTAGGGTGAGGCAGAAGTACAACCACAAAACCATATTTTAAATTTTGGTTTGCATCAGTCCCATAAGATCCTACTGGCTAATCCCAAAGTCAAGAAA